>CAUYSK010050805.1:0-187686 GCA_963575035.1 Avahi laniger | reverse complement strand
AGGCCATCCATTTTTGTTTACTTTGATGACTGTGGTTTCCAAAGGGCTGATATTATAGAGAAAAATTGTTGATGCTACAGTACAAAGTGATGAGAGAGACTACAAACAAATATAATGTATACCTTTCAAATACAGATATATCTATATATATGTATACCTATTAGTATGTATATGTACTTATTCACATATATTATATACTATAGTATATGCTATATTTGTATATACTATCAACTTTTAAAAATCATATTGCTTATATGAGTTAATTTCCATAATGGTACTAAAATAATTAGCTTTATTGCCCTCTTTAGAAGATAATAATATGTGGATAAATAATGTAGAATGTTTTCCATTATGAATTTCACCTTTTTCCTCCATTCAATTTTTTTTTTTTTTTTTTTTTTAAGACAGAGTCTCGCTTTGTTGCCCTGGCTAGAGTGAGTGCCTTGGCGTCAGCCTAGCTCACAGCAACCTCAAACTCCTGGGCTCAAGCGATCCTTCTGCCTCAGCCTCCCAAGTAGCTGGGACTACCAAGGCATGCGCCACCATGCCCAGCTAATTTTTTCTATATATTTTTAGTTGTCCAATTAATTTCTTTCTAATTTGTAGTAGAGATGGGGTCTCGCTCTTGCTCAAGCTGGTCTCAAACTCCTGAGCTCAAACGATCCGCCTGCCTCAGCCTCCCAGAGTGCTAGGATTACAGGCATGAGCCACCACGCCCGGCCTGGAGTTGAAGTTTGAAATGGAAGCTGTGACTTAGCGCCATGTCCCCAACCTCTGAAGTAATAATTAGCACATAAAATGGGTCTGTTAAAGACTGCAGTTGTGTCCCCCCAAAAGGCATATGCTGAAATCCTAAGCCCCAAAGGGACAGTATTAGGAGGTAGGGCCTTTGGGAGGTAACTACATCATGAGGTTGGGTCCCTCACGAACTGGATTAGCACCCTGCTATGAAGAGAGAAGAGAGAGCTTGCTTCCTCTCTCTGCTTCTGCCGTGTGAGAATACAAAGAGAAGATAGCTGTCTGCAAACCAGAAAGAATGTCTTCACCGGACACCAGATCTGCCAATGGACACCTGATCTTCGACTTCCAAGCCTTCAGGACTGTGAGAAATAAATGTTTGTTGTTTAAGCCACCCAGGCTATGGAAATTTGTTACAGCAGCCTTAACTATTAATAAGATATGGTCTCGTCATGTAACCACTCTTAACTGTAGTTGTTTTATATGTAAAGTAAGTGGGTTAGAGTAAACACTGTAGAAGATCTTCCTGCTTAAAAAAAAATCTTCCATTTTCTTTCCAATATGAAGTTTGGGTAGTTCTACTGTAAATGGCTCCATTTGGTTTTTTGCTCTGCTTTGTTTTTGTTTTCTTTATTTCAAAGTATTAATCAAGGGGGTATAGGTGTTTTTGTTACATGGATATCTTGCATAGTGCTTACGTCAGAGCTTTTGGTGTGCCCATCACCATAATAGTGTTCATTGTACCCAATGAGTAAGTTTTTATCCCACGGCCACCCTCCCCCCTTCTTGGTTTGTCATGTCTTTTAATATTGTTTTGTTCCCACATGTACCCAACCTTTAGTTCCCACTTACTAATGAGAACATGTGGTGTTAGAGTTTCCATGCCTGAGATACTTCACTTAGGATAATGGTCTCCCCATTGCTGCAAATGACATTATTTCATTCCTTTTTATGGCTGAGTAGTATTTCACGGTGTGTATATATATATATATATATATATATATATACACACACCACATATATATATATATATACACCACATTTTCTTTTCACATTTTCTTTCTCATGAATTGAAAGGCACTAAGGTTGATTCCACATCTTTGCCATTGTGAATTGTGCTGCGATAAACATTTGAGTGCAAGTGTCTTTTTGATTAACTGACTTCATTTCCTTTGGGTAGATACCCAGCAGTGGGATTACTGGATCGAATGTTAGGTCTACTTTTATTTCTTTGAGGAATCTCCATACTGTTTTCCATAGAGGTTATACTAATTTGCAGTTTCACCAACAGTGTATAAGCATTTCTTTCTCTGTGCATCCACCCCACTATCTATTGTTTTTTTGACTTTTTAATAATGGCCATCATGAGATAAGGTGGTATCTCATTGTAGTTTTAATTTGCACTTCCCTGATGATTAGTGATGTTGAGCATTTTTTCATGTTTCTTGGCCATTTGTCTATCTTCTTTCAAAAAATTTTTGTTCATATCATTTGCCCACTTTTTTTATGGTGCTTTTTGTTTCTTTTTTGCTGATATGTTTGAGTTCTTTGTAGATTCTGGATATCAGTCCTTTGTCAGATGTAGAGCTTGTGAATATTTTCTCCCGTTTTGCAGGCTGTCTATTCACTCTGTTGATTATTTCCTTTGCTGTGCAGAAGCTTTTTAATTTAATTAAGTCCCATTTGTTTATTTTTGTTGTTGCTTTGTTTGCCTTTGGGGTCTTATCCATTTGGTTTTGGCTTTGAATTTGTTGTCTTCCCACTTCCATCTCTATGCAGTGCTTAGACATACTTTTGATCACAGCCTCAGACAACAGGACAGTGTATGGCTCAGTCAAGCAAAACCTTGCTTAGGAGCTTTGAGAACAGAAATAAGTTTCTTATTCACATTTTCACAGTTAAATCTTGGTTTTTAAAGTTTTAGTGTGTATTACCATTGGTTTCAAATATTTACTGTGTGGATTATTCCTTTGATTCCTGTATTACTGCTTTCATAGGCATATTGATTTGTTGAATAATGAAAATTAGATGAACAGTGGCCTGAGAATGAGAGTCTTCAAGGGCTAAAAGGAAAAATGTAGATCTTAGTTCCATCCCTACCTGATTTTTTCGGGGCCCCTCTGGGTAAGGTACCTGGCATTTGGTTGCACAGTCTAGATATTCAATAGATGTTCATGCTTTTCTTTTACTCAAGAATGGGTAGCTATCTTTAGATGCTCAAGGCTGATTCTGAATAAATAGCTAGGACATTACATCTGAAAAAATCTTGAAGGGGTAGTATTCATACTGCCCTTAGTTTTTTGCTGATGTTATCCAACATTTTCTTCCTCTTTGGTCTATTTCTTCCTTTCCATTTGACAGTTGCATTGGCTTACTTTTTTGGTCTAGAAATGGCAATAGGAATGGTGACAACAAACACCAGAGGGGGTGCGTGGGGGGCTATTCTTTGACATGGAATAAAACAGAAACCTAACTGTGAGATCCCAATTCACCTTTTGAGTGTGAGCAGTAGAAGATTGCTTGAGATTATCTGGAAGACCTTCACCTTTTAGAGCTAGTGTTGTAAACTGGCAGTCTGGGAGTCAAATTCAGCCACAAACATAAGAGTTTAGCCAGAAAAGTATTTGAAATATTTTGCAAAGGTCCATGGTTTCTACTATTCTCTAATGTCTTGTTCTGGACACGTCACACACTCATGCATATTGCCTATCCCCTTTTTGGAGTGTTTTCTTTTACAAGCGATACTCTGACCTTAGTTGAAACTCCTTCTCCCACCAAAAGAAGACCCACGCCAACTCATCATCAGCTCCCTTATTCTCCATCTTAGTATTACCCAGAGTAGGTTAGGCCACCACAAAAAATTTGATGACCACGTCTGCAGACAGTAACTGCAAAAATTAACATCCAGATTTACTTTTAGAAATTGGCTGACTCCATGTTTTAGAGTCTCTCCTTCAATGTTTCTCTGCCATGCTAGATATGTGACAAGCCAAACTCTCTCTGTGTCAATCTCACTGTGCTGAGCTCTGTTGGAAGCCTGTGGGAGCTCAGTGTGCAAAGGAGATAAGCCAGGAGCATGATGCTTGTTTAATGGTTCTCTCTGTAGTGTCCTTGTATTCTCAGCTCCTTTTTTTTTTTGCCCATTTCTTTGGCCTTTTATCATAAATTTCCTGTGTTGTTTCTATACCACTCTTGGCAGGATAGCCCACTGTTTTCCTTCATTAGCTTGATTTCATGAGGAAAAAAAAATGCTAAGTGTCTTAGTCCATTCAGGCTGCTATAAAAATACCTTAGACTATGTCATTTATTAATAGCAGAAATTGATAGCTCACAGTTCTGGAGGCTGGGAAGTCCAAGATTAAGGCAACAGCAGATTCGGTGTCAGGTGAGGGCTCCTTTTATGCTTCATAGATGGCACCTTCTTGCTGTGTCCTCACATAGAGGAAGGGACAAACAAGCTCCCCCAGGCCTCTTTATAAGGGCACTAATCCCATTCATGAGGGCACAGCATGCATGATTTAATCATCTCCTAAAAGTCACCGCTTCTTAATATCGTTGCATTGGGATTAGTTTTCAACATATTAATTTTGGAGGTACACAAACATTCAGACCATAGCACCTGCTGGTTTTGAGATACTCACATTTACTGAACCATCCTTTTGTCAACAGTTTTTTCTCTCTTCCTGGCCACTAGTTCACCCCCTTATAGAATTCATGATGTCAGAGATCTCTGGTTCATAGATTTGTCTCCTGAAAGTGGCACTGCCTCCTCTTGTTCCTACAAACACTGGGAAGACTCAAAGGAAGGCCAACTGATTCTCTTTAGGGATGTCACAGAAGGTATTTCTACGATGACTAGGTAGGAGTTTGAGTTTTAAGATCTCTTCAGTCTATTCTAGCTGTAAAAAAATTTTTTTAATGCAATAAGTTTATTGGAGAATGTTCTCAGGGCCACCATTGTTGAGAAAGTAAATAAAGCCAGATTGAGCAGAGGGAGATGCTGTACTGCAGTGCAGCGACAGCACTTTTCTGCCATTTCTTACAGGGCACTCTGAAGCTAGAGTGGATTTTCAGATATATCCTAAATTGGGGTAAGGGTGCCATGTTTTCATCCCCCACGTGAATCAGTAAGCCAATGTAGGATGCCCTTAGGAAAGGGGCAGGACCTCAATCATATTCCAGCTTTTAGATTCTGAAAATGTGTTAATGGATGTGTTTGGCCATTTGTACAAAGGTGTCTCCATATATACCCAAAGTCCTCAGATCTGATGCCTCACTAAGGTTTTATCTGAGTCCTGCCTTG
Organism: Avahi laniger; assembly: GCA_963575035.1. Classification (NCBI taxonomy): domain Eukaryota; kingdom Metazoa; phylum Chordata; class Mammalia; order Primates; family Indriidae; genus Avahi; species Avahi laniger. Next base: position 182,645 of record CAUYSK010050805.1, on the reverse strand, counting down.
AAAATATTGTCTGTAAATGACACTGGTAACCACAATTATTGGTAACAGGGTATTTGCTTCAGCTAAAAGCAAAGGGACAAAGGAAAACACAGCATGCCAGGAGGTAAAACTGGACATCAGAGAGGATGACAGAGGGAGTGTGTATGGAGGAGACCTCACCTTACAATACATCTCTCAGAGTGGAAACTGCTCAATTTTTAATTTTCTGCCTTGAGCATGAAACATGCCTTATTTTATGTGTAGCTTCTGCTAGAGGAGTCTGAGTATTTTCTCAGCTTACCTTTTCCAATCTCTCAGGCTGCTCACTCTGGGTGCCCCACTTGCGCTTTTAACCTTTTCTCTTTCTTGGTGATGATTGTTTTAAGTTTGCAACTAATCAAATATTCTGTGGGCACCATGGGGTTTGACTGGTCAGAGAGGAGCCAGAGATAATTCAAAGCCAATTTCCCACTTTTTAGACTCACTGAATGACTTGAGGAACGGAGGGAGCTCCTAACACATGGAGTGTGAATTGGGTGCATAAACAACTTGAAACCCAGGCAACCTTCAGTTCAGGGTTTCCTGTGAATCAGCTGGGTTTTCTGGCATAGTAATGAGCAAATGGCATTAATGAGGTAGGCATAGATTATGCCAAGGGGGCTTGTGCGTTTAGTAGGAGCTGGGCATAGCAATGGTGGAGAAACGATGAACAAGGGGATTATTTTACCCCCTCGCCCCCTTTTTTTACAGTAGCAACTTTTTGGCTGATTAAAGTACTTTCCATGGTTCCAGGAGGGAAGTGTCTTTTGTACTACACACTAGAATGTCAGTTCTCATTACTAAACCGTGGCTGTTCAAATGCTATCTGAATCCCCCAAGGCCTCCTTGGGGAGATTGTAGGCAAAAATTTCAAGGAGCTTATGCCAATTATTTTCTTTCTATCAGCATATTGATGGCTGACCCACAGTCATCATGTAAGTCAGGTGCTATGAACACAGTTTCCTTTATTTCATTCATGGCTCATAAAACAGATAAATTTTTTTTTAAGCACTCCTTTTCTCTTAGCTTCTGCAATTGCCATTTGTGTTGTCTACTTGAGAATTACGTGGCAGACCAGAGAGAGAAGTGACCCAGATTCTTCTGGGGGGGGCAATTATTTGGGTATTATCTATGCTAACACCAGAGCTAGTCACAGATGTATAACATGAACATACTCTGAGGCCTCAGCGGTGGGAGCAGGTGTGAAGCTCCAGGCTTCATTGTTTAAAAAGTCGATAATTTAAGGCCCTTTTGTTGTAAGTTATAGACATTAATCTGGCAATTCACAAGGGGAAAAAGGAATTAATTGAAGGATATGTAGTAGTCATTTAGTAAAAGCCAAAGCTGGAAAACCAAGTATCAGAAAGTACCAGAATCAGAGAATTTCAGTAGCAGGAAGTAGTGGACAGGCTCTTCAGGGAAGTACCAGTGTTTTGAGTCACCTTCAATTTCTGTCCTTATTCTGTTCAAGATTAAAACCCCTATGAGACTCTCTCTGGGCCAGCTTGGGTCTCATCCCAAATTCATGGCTAGATAAGGGTGAGGAGCCTTCAGCGATAGTCCTTTTAAGACTGCTCACCACAAGGGCACGACCCAACGTGCAGCAGAGGAAGGGCCACTAGGTCCTGCACAAGCAAAATCAGAGATCTCCACTCACGAGCTGAAAGGGCCCTGATTGCCCTGGAAAGGGATGTCCAATGCCCCACCCTTACGCTGTCCCTTGTTGGTACTGCAGAGTGGCAGGAGAACCTCTTCTTCCTCTTCCCAAAGCTCCTGGATGGACTCTACATGGCCTCCTTTGGAAAGAGGATGAACCATTGTTATCCTTCTGCTTGGTAAACTGATCACAGAAAACAATCAGGTTTAGCAGGTTCCATTCCAGGAGGAGAGGCGAGGGCAGAGGATTAGCAGAGATTTCAATTTCCCAGACTTTCAGGATTTTTCCTGAATGTCTGGGGCATGCTAGAGGGGAAGGTGGTGACTCTACAAAACCCCTGTTTCTCAGGCCCTGGGATAACAGCCATTCTCTTCAGCTGCTCAAGTCCGAGCAGGACTCATGTGTATTATTTATTTGATTTTTTTTTAATTGTGTCATTTACTTTTAAGGAGCCTTTGGGAATGAGCATAATTAAGCATAGTTTAAAATGTCTAAAAGACTGAAAACCACCATGATGATGGAGTGAAACCAACACAAGAAGCTTAGAAACAGCCTCACACTGTCACTCCATCAAAGCATCCCAATTTAAAATGACCCCTAAAAACCAAGCCTCACTGGAAAGGCTCGAACGGAGGTTTCAGATGTCACACACAGGTAGTGATTTTAATGATTTGGAAAGATTAATTTGGGAAATAGTCCATCTATACCTTCGACAGAGGCATGGAAGGCATCAGTCAGATTCTAAGGAGGAGGAGGAATAGAAAGAAGAGAGGAAGGAGGAAAAACACAGGAGGGAGGAGGAGGGGAAGAGAAGTAGTCGGGGGAAGCAGGAGGAGAAGGACCCACTGAAACTCCTCCACAAACATTGCAGGCGATTTTGGTGCCCACCAGTGTCTAGAGATTTGCTATGAGCCAGGTGATGTTCTAGGTAAGAGCGACAAACTGTCACACACGGAGAGAGATCAAACAATTAAGCTATTTATATAGGGTGGCATGTTTTATGAAGGAAATAAACAGTGCCTCGAACAGAGAGTCACTGGGTGGCTACTCAAGGTTGTGTGGTCAGGGGACTTCTCTTTGACAAGGTGACTTTCGAGTTCAGTGGTGAGAATAAAGCCGCCATGTGAGATCAAGGAGGAATTTTCCAGCAGAAGGAGGCGTGACTGCAAAGGCCAAGAAATAAGGCAGAATGATGGCCAAATTGGTCCTTCCTGGAACATCTTGGGGACCAGAGCAGGAGACGAGTAAGTCAGGTGAGTAAAGGCAAGGTAGGAAGTGACCAACACCGAGAAGAAGTCATTCTGCACCCTTTCTGGAGGGCTGCTTTTAGAGAACTATACCAGTTAGGTGCTTTTGGCAGCAAGCAACAGAAAAACTTACCTAGTGGTAGATTAAATTAAATGTTTTAAATATAACAATAAATCTAGAAGTCAGCGGTTCCAGGGTTGGTGTAGCAGCTCCACGACATCAAGTTCCTGGGAATTTTATTTTCACATTTTGACCCCAGGGGAGTCCCTTGGGAGTGTGGACAAGAGCGGTCTTAGACGGTGCCTCTGTTGGAGCCTGGAAATGCAGCCGCAGCTTCTTTTGTGCTCACCAGGTCAGGGGTGTCCTTGGCATTGCCTCAGTTGCTTCTCACTGTGCCTGGGGGGTAGGGAGAGGGGAGAGGTGCCGAATAGAGAAGCACAACCTTTTGGTTTCTTTTCCTTACTTCAGAGAAGCTTTTACTCCCTCCGGAGTCTGGGCATCTGCGGGAGGGCTGGACTCTGTTTTATAGTGAGGATTTTTTTTCCCTTTCTCTTTTTTTCTTTTCCCATCAACACTTGTCAGGGATTCAAGGCAAAAAGCCTGGCAAAGGCCCGCGCTTCTGCACCAGCGCAGGCAAAAGATGGGTCTAAACAGGGAACAGAGCGAGGCATTGTTCCAACACTGCAGAGTGGGAAAAGTAGGTCAGGGAAGAAAATGCAGGTTTGACAGAGCTGGGAATTGAACTTGTCACCTCAGAGCCCATTGGTGTAGAAAGTGAACAGCCAGCAAGGGACCAGGGAGGAACTGAAGCCTGCTGCCCCGGCAGGGGCAGACACACGCTGTGAAAAGCCGGCCGCATGACGGTCATTGCCTCCTTCCACATCGCTGTCGCCGGCCGCCGCCATCTTCCCCTCCCCCCACAACCCCCTACCCTGGGAAACTGAACCAAGTGATGATTCTAGACAGCAAGAGCAGCTGACACTCTCTCTGGAGAGAATGCCAGGCGGCAACTTCCCAGCCACCAGCTGCATTTGCAGGACTGAGATTTGAGACGAACTCCCCCTCTTAGAGAGGAGGCTCTAATTACAATCAACATCACCTTCTAGGAAACTTCCTGAGTGAATGGCGACCAGCAGAGCAGAAGCTTTTTCCTCACACCCTCCTGGTTAGCACCGTGGCCAGGGGTGCCAGACGTACCCAAGTTTCGGCAATTCTCCTACTTTCTCTCAGTGTTGAAGTCTTGAGTGACTTCAAATGAAGGGTGTTTTTCTCAACTTTGAGGATATTTCACTTTCAAAGTATCTCCAAATTCCTTGCTCTGGACACTGTTTTTGCCCCATAGAGGCCTCCTCCTCCCTGCAGACCTCAAACATCCTTCAGCAGCAACAAGAGGGACTTTGAACCGGTCATTTCAGACCTGCCTGCCACGCCTTTGACACCAAGAAGCCAAAGTTCACTTCATGGGCCTTCCTTGAATACTTTCAACACACACTTGAATCTGAAAGAAACCTGTAGCCAAAGACCACAAACTTCTGTGCCGACCACTTATCCCTGAGCTTTATTTTGTAATGAATGCCTTGCTTTCCCTCTTTGCGAAATGGGGAATTTCGCCTTGGGAATGACACCCGTATTTGTAATAGGAAGACTATATGACTGGACTCAAAGACTCAAATTTCAGTCCTGTCAGCTACTCATCTTGTGACTTTAGACCATTTACCAAAATTCATCACCGTCAGATTCCTCAGCCACAAAACAGGGATAGTATCAGTTGTAAGGTTTCGATCAAACGGAAATGAGGTGGATATGCCTTCCCAGGCCTGGCACCTACAGGAAGCTTAACCCAATGTTTGCTCCCTTCCTTCCTTCCTTCCTTGTTGATACTACTGAAAGAATTTCTGGAGGAAGTGTTTGGAAATAGATATACTTAAAATCTGCTTAAAAAAACAAATGGAGCAGAGAACGGGATTTGTCTTGTCATCTAATCTTGCACTGCTCACTAGCCACACATAGCTATTTAAATCTAAATTCACTCATAATAAAATCTGAAATGTAGTTCCTCAGTCACATAGCCACAGGTCAGTGTTCAGTGGCCACGTGTGGCTGGTGGCCATCATGGTGGACGACACAGATACAGAATATTTCCATCATTGCAGAGATTTCTATGGAGCAGGGCCAACAGAATTCGGTTCTTAAGGCAAAACCCAGATTTTGTTTTGCCTTGGGGTGTATCACCTTCTTTCGATGACATTGCCCTTAGGAGACACAGTACCTATTTCATAGCATAACCAAGAAAACCTCACCGTGTACACAGACGTGTTCACGTCCTCCTTTAGCTGGTCTTGCACATGTGTGTTCTCATCAGATTCCACTCTCCCTGCCAGGCTGGTCAGGAAGAAGGGCCCGTGAGTCCAGCCTGGGTGCAGATTGGGCTTTCAGATTGCATAGACCTTGCTTCCCGGTGTGGCTGTGTGCCTAGCATATGAGGGAGAAGGTACCGCCACATTGTGTAATTAGACTGGGGGATGTGAGGTGACTTTACAGCAGAGAGAAGTGCCTACTCTGCTTGTCTTCCAAGAGCTGAGTCAGAAAAGAGAATTTTTATTTTCTTGGAGGGGTGAAGGAGAGGGTTGTTGCTATTGGTGATAAAGTAAGGAAGTTGGGGGGGAAAAAAGTCTCTAAAGAAAAGTGAGTGTTGTGAAAATAGAAAAGAGTGACATTTCCTAAATCCCAAGTTGCTTTAGCCTCTGTCTGTCAATATTAATGGAAGAACATTGGCGGTCATTTTACAGGGGTGCGGCTGATGCCCCAAGCATTGGTCACTCTGGGCTTCCACACAACACCCCTTCCTGTAGGCAGCGAGCACGTGCTCGTCCAACCCCTCTCACTTTCTGTGATCCAAATGGAGCAGAAGTAGTTTCCAAGGCGGATTAAAAAGCACACCTGAATGACTCCAGCTCACTCCAGTCTGGAGAGAAGCAAAAGTCAGCGTGATGGGGGCGGGGAAGCATGAAATTATTCAAGGTTAATTCAGCATGTGAGGCAAGTTTGAATTATTCATTTTCTGACCCTGTACCAGGTATTTTTTTGGGGCATGGTAGTCACACAGGCTTCTCAGCCATCTTTTAAACACATGCCTTGTCCTTTAGTTTTAAGCAAAGGGATTGCTAACACAGGGGTGCGGTGCCAAGAGCAGGGTGGGAGATGCCTTTTAGGAGCACCCAAATGTGGCACAGCTGAAAGGAGGGAGCAGCCACTTAGCACTTCCTTCCCATTTGGGCTAAGTGACTGGGTAGGAGAAGAGGAGAGATTAAAAGCAAGAGGCGAGAAAAGCATCTGAGGGTTTGGAGGAGGGCGTCGGAAGGAGGAGCAAGTTTCATAGAAGAGGCAGCGTGATTTGGTTCCCTTGTCATCAGAGCTCTTTCTTTTGTCTTTAAATGACATTTCCGATTGGAAATTCATCTGAGGAAGAAAAAAAGATTGAGACAAAGCTTTATTGATTTAAATAAGCAGGGAACATCATGGAAAGACTCTAGTGCCTATTAAGAGAAATCAGAACTATGCACCTTGGCTGGGCTGTTTTTGCATGTTAGGGGCTATTTCTCAGATCTTGTCCCACTGTGAAGTGAGTATCACAAAATATGCCAAGCCGTTTCTGGATCTCAGGCAGCTTTGGCTGGCATTTTATTTAGCTTGTGACATTCTTGGCTGTTCTTATTCTGGTAGGCATCAACACTGCCCAAATTTGCTGAATTTAAAATCATGTTCGGATGCCCCTTTGTTTTAATGGCTACTTCATGGCCACCAACCCTGAGCAGGTTGAAATAGCTGAGTGTGTCTACTCCAGAGCTGCATTCTGTGACAGTGGCAGACTCAAAAAGAGTTGTGGCCGTGTTTACAGGAGGCCCTCGTGCAAGGCTGCAGGTAAACCTTTCAGAAGTAGGAACTGAGAAGTATTCATATACAAAATGTGCTTGGCAGCTCTAGAATTTGACCTTATGTTTCTGGTTTAATCTAACTCAGCAGCCATTTGAAGTAGAGGCACAAACTCAAATGTCTACAGAGGCCCAGGTAGCTGTAAAGGTCAAGTAGATGAGTGGAGAGGATGGGAGTAAGGTGAGAGGGAATAGTGGGGACTGTGGCAGACCGGAGTGCATACGGCCGGTTAAAGAGAAGCTGGTACTCAGCTCCAGCAGATTAGTGTCACGCAGGAATGCCAACCCAGCACATCCAGACTTGCTGGATTTTCAAGGTAATCTAAAAATCCATATTTTTGTTGTCTCCTAATTTTTTAAAATATTGGCCCAAAGTGCATGATCCAGCCAGACATAAAACATGCATGGACCAGATTCCATCAGTGGGATACCAGTTTGCAAACCTTGATTTAGAATCACCTGTGACAAGGCTGATTCTAGCACAGTGATTTGCAAAAGTAATCAGTTTCATGGCTCCCATGATCCTGAAATCCCTCCCTAATGGCACTAGGATCAAACAAGGCCAAGAGGGTGAGACAGTACGCTCCTTTCATGTGCAGTCATTTTGCTAAGTGGCTCTTACCAGCCCCAGGCTGTAGAGTTCCTCACCCTGTTCCAAGCATGGTCTGGTCCTGCTTGGGGACTGGAAATTGTGCTCTCACTCCTCTTCCAGCTAATTGCTTTAATGCATCCTGAATGTATCTAGGCTGCCGCCCCTAACCACTGGGTCATCATTTATTCACAGGCCTGAAGTCCCTTAAGCAGCCTCCTGCTGGCCCTCACGCTGCGGGGGATTAATGTAGTCTGGTTGGTGAGTCAAAAAGAAAGATGACATCATTTTCATGTCAGGAACGAGGATGTGTGTTTGTATGTGTAGGGGTCACAGAGTGCAAAGAGAGGAAAGCCGAGGCTACTTCGCTTATAAGGTAGTGTGGTGGCCCCCACCCTCCTAGTCCTTTGCTTTCAATCCAATCTGGCTTCTCCCAAGTGAGTTATTAATATGGGACACAGCCTGACTTCTTCCCTTCTGTCTCCTCATATAAATCCAACTAATTAATTTACTTTAACAAGAGGAATCTTTTTCTATCTTTCAGTCGTTGTTCCAGCTTAGTGTCTGTTCATTCAAACCCAAGACACACAACTACGTTCATAATCACACTTGGAACTTCATCTGTGAGGCTCAGTGTGCAAAGATCTCTTATTTTGCATCATCAGACTCACTGTCATAAACTAGGGGAAAAGCAATCCTGAAGTGAAAGGGTTTTTAAATGAGAAGAAGGGTTGGAGAGAGCAGAAAAAGACAAGAATTCATATTCCATCCAGTTCAATTAATGAAAGAAAAATGGAAAGAATACTGCACGTGCTGGAAACTGGACAATCTGGAGAGATTTACACATGTTTTTTGAAAAGCTCTACCACACTGAGTTCATTCACTGCCACAGAATGGTGGCATAAGAGCACCTACTCTTGAACGATTTCTTGGTTAAATCCTGTGTCGTCTTTTGATGCATGAATGGAAAACTCTGCCAAAATAGCCAAAATATGCCATTTGTTTCCAATTAGCCCAATTTAGAAAACTATTCCGCCCCCCGCCCTGAAAAATAAAGAAAGCTGAAGCAATTGGGACTGTGTTGGCTTCACTGTTTCTTGTAATGGTGTCAGCCTGCCATAAGCCGAAGGAAAGGCTGACCTTACAGGGGAAATTCAGGTCAGAACTAACAAAGGTGAGCTATGGGTAAACCGAGAGTAACCTGGAGATCTCCGTCTGTTCTCATCTGCTGCAGGAAGGCGTAGGAATGGTTTCCCATGTGAATGCGGACTGGTGGAACTTCCCAGATCATTCCTTAGAGCTCCTTTAATTCTTTCCTTGGTGCTGCAAGGGATTTTCTTTCTTTGTGCAAAGTGTCAATGCTCGCCTTTCAAAAGCCCCCGCTACCCTCAAAAAAAGTAAAAAGAAGATTTGCAAAAACAAGTACCATGCTGCCCATTTGCACACTTGTGCAGAGAGAGGAGTCAGGAACTGCTAATGAATGTACCAACTGTGTATGGAAAACCAGCCACGCGCAGGCTTCCGCTCTCGTTTCTCTGTTGAGATCCGTACTCTAGACCGCCTGGGAGAAATGTGAGCGTGGCTTCGACCACAATGGGAGCGGAGGGCACAGCTAAGGAAGGTGAGGATATCCAGGGATAGCCCTTAAAAACAAAGCCTGTCTTGGGGCAAGGCAGCTGCATCCCATTATTATTTTCTGACTTGGTCTGGTAGCATCTTAAAATACAGGCAAAACCTCCCATCTCCTTCTTAGGAGCTGAGGCCCTTTAAACCTCACTTTCTAGGATTTGAGGACTGGAAAGTTTGGTTACCTTTTTAAGTGTGTTTCCTATTTCTCCTCCTTCCCTCCCTTCCTTTCTTCTTTCCTTTCCCCCTTCCTCCTTTTTTTTAATACTATAAACTACCTAGTTACTTTTTGACTGAAATGGACCAAAATTCCACTGTGTATGACCTGAGTGATGAGTGTAATCTCAAGTATGTCCAGATTCGGGTGCACATGTGAAGTGAAAAATACGGTTCACCCTTTATGCAGCTCTTCTGCATGGTTACTTTTGTGAGAACAATAACTTTTCATTGAGCATTTAGTATGCACCAAGTACCATGCTATGAGCTTTGCATATATTACTCATTTAGTGCAATTATTACAACTGGAGAAAGGTAGAACATCTTTCTGTATTCCAGTAATTCCTTATTAATTCCTTCACAGATAGGATTATACCACCATACCTAGCCTAAGCTTAAATGATGACTATTGACAAGAATAAAGTTGTTTCAGTGCATAAATATTACTCGCATTCTAGAGGCAAAGGGGAAATGCAATTTTCAAAACAGTGAATCTATGCCCACTTTTGGGAAGTTTGCTCTCAAGAGACTTGACCGTCTCAAAGTGAATTAAATTATTTGCTTCCAAAGCTTAGTCCTCGGCAAGCTACTCAATCTCTTGTGTTCTAATTTCCTCATCTGTAAAATGAGATTTAATGGGTGCATGTGAAGGGTTTTAGGACAGCACGTGGCATATTGTAAGTGTTCAATTAATTTTAGCTATTATCATTGTCATCACTATTAAATTATTTTCAACAGCACTCTGAAGAAGGTATTATCATCCCCATTTTACAGATGGGGAAACTGAAGCAAATGGATTCAAAAACTTGTCCAAGCTCATACAGCCAGTCAGTGATGAAAGTGATGATTCTAACCCTAGGTCATTCTTAATCCAGAATTTACAACGAAAATATGATATTGCCTCTCATTATAGAAAGTGATATCTGGTTACAGCTATATAGAATACAACTTCTTTATCCTAAAGGAAACCTGAGCTGTAAAGCAAACATACAACGTCCTGAAGACTGGAAACGTGTCACATGAGAAGCATTTTCGATCCCTCTGGTAGAAAAGGAGTGCTTAATTACCATGTGCCACTGCTGTTAACCTCTGCAAATAAGTCTAATTATCACAGATTAATGAACAGAGCTTAGGCACACCTAAAGGGGCTTTGCTGAGGGGTTTTCATTTCTGCATTTCATTATCTCCATAAACGCTGTTGTTCCCCATGCACACGGTTATGAGACTTTTATTATTTTTTTTAGCTGTGCTCTGTGAAATATCAACAACAGAGCCTGTGAAATAGCTCAGGGCAGGGATCACTTTCCAGGAAATCTTTAGGAAGCCTGTAAGTTGGGTGGCGGCTGCCTCGCTGTTTACTGATGAATCATGCCACATTGGTTTATAGGGAATAAAGCTTAGCTGGTCGCCAAGGAAACAGGCTGAGATTTTGGAAATATTTGAAACCACAGAGAAATTTCCAGGAAAAATCAATGTCTTAGTCAAGAGTCAGGTTAACCTTATCTGCATCAGGGTGAGCAGCAATAATGCAAATACAGCTTAAATGATTCGTTCCTGTCTGCACCAAGACTTAAAACCACACACACCAAGTTGTGATTCTCAGAAAATGTTCTCTACAAATAGAAGAAACCACGTTTGCTCTACTCCTACTGGAAGGCGGCCATCATGCCGGTCCTTAGAACAGGACTGTGCCTGGGAGCCATCTTTGACTCTGCCTGCGAGCGCAGAGAGAGACACATCTCCGGTGAGGAGCTTGGAAATCTCAATGTCACATTGTGGCAAGAGAGCGAGCTGGCAGTTAGCAGAGGGCTTCAGCCACACAGAGGCTGGGACCTAAGGAAGGTCTTTGGCACAATCCACCAGACACGTTTCATTAATAAATGATTAGATTTGCAAATCTTGTCAGTAGAAATTGCTATCACAGAATTAATGAAATAAATAATGAAACATTTCCAGTGTTTCTGGCTGTCTTTCAGAGCAGAGTAGATCTCTGCCTTTGTTGCAATTTATGGCTGTCTCTTTGATCAACTCCTGGGGAGTTCAAGGAATGATTTTTCTGCTTCCAACACCCGCCTTCGGCTTTTAGGTTTGCCTTTTTTTTTTTTTTTTAACTTGACTTTTCATATCATTTTGAGCTTCAAACACAAAGTTCCCCAGGATAATTTCAGATAAAGAAACCCAACAGAGTGAATAATCTGCAGTAAAGAAAATCTGAATTGTACTTTGAGAAACAACCTATTTGACACTGGGTTAGGAAAGGGGTAGGGGAGAAATTTTGCTCGCAAACAAACAACAACAACAACAACAACAAAATCCACAGTTTTATTCGAATGTCTCCATTCTGCACAGCCTAAAGCTGAGCGTATTTCCCGATCCAGAAGCAAAGCAAGATGCTACCCCTTGTGGATTACCCAGCAGGCAGACAAAGCATATGTTCAGGACATTAGCGATGCTGGGGTGGCTCACATTTCTTTTGTTAAAAAAGAAAAAACAAAATTTTTCATATTTCGAAGAAAAAAGCATCAGAAGAGTCACAGAGAAATCAGAATGTTGTGGGAGAAATCAAAACTCATTTTCCGACTTAGTATTATTTGAATTTGAATTGCTGTCAGCCATGAAAGGGGATGGAGCTCCAACATCTGTTCACTGTATGGGCCTTCTAAACCTCTTCATTTGCCCTGGTAATACAAGAAATTTCTTCCTCGACCCATTCTTGTCATGAGACTTCGTGGCCATTATCTGTAAGCCTGACATTCTGGGTGATCTTTCACATGAAAGCAGAATGGGAACAATATAAACGGATGTTCAGTTCTCTTCCTCTGCACCCCCCACCCCCGCCCGCATGTGAATGGACACACATGTAGACACCATTTTTTGGAAATCAGTGAGCCTAAGGGTCGGAGTCCTGATGGATTGCTTGCTCCTGGACATGTCTTCTTGGGAGCTGCCGTTGTGCTCATTGGGCAAGTTACAATGGAGCTAAGTTCAAATCCATCCAATTAAAAAAATCCAATTAAAAATGTTCCTTTGAGTATCCTTATCTTTTCTAGTTTCTCCCCATGCCACAGCAAGTCTAGAGGCAAAACACTTCAAATGTTTTCTGTTTACATGGTTTAGATCATCACTTCTGTGACAAGATACCTTCCCAGTAGAAAACGGCTTGAAAAAGTAGTGAATTAAGTCGAAGAAATAAAATTAATGCTAAAGTTGTCAGGAACAGAACAAAACAAACAATAAAAACTCCCCTTTAGGCTTAGAGAGGGGTGGTAAGGAGCCATCTATAAGGGGATAAAGATTCTTGTGCTATAATTTTTATGATACGTCTTTTTACTTACCTCCCAGAATTGACTAGTTCTCTAATGAGAGTTTAATCATATGATTGGTCCTACTCTCCAAGATATGAAAAATAGATTTTATTGTTCTTAAATTATTACTGTATTTTATTGATTCTAAGTTGCACAATTTTTTTCATATTCTGTCAATAATGAAACCAGGAAGTATATCAAGATTACCATCAGCCAGGCAGCAGTTGTGATGTATTAATAGTTGTCAGTACTACACGCACATGGGCATCGAAGCTTCCAGAACCGGTGCCAGATTTCTGCAAAGGAAAACTGGAGGCAAGAGAAGCCCTGTATCACTGATGCTCTTAATGGCACGGAGCATGATAGTGGGTGGAAAAATGTGGACGTTGATGACAATGGGTCACATAAACTATACAAATCATGACATGCATAGCAAACTAAATATAAAGGGTTTGATATCAGCTCATTCAGACCCATATGTTCCAAGCTAAGACAACTGACTTCCAGCAACTCTTCTCATTGCAAATTCTGACCTATCCCTGCCCAGCCCTCACTAATTTCTGCCCCAAACCACCTTGTGACCACTGCCACACCTCACAGAACATGACAAGTGCTGTTACCTGACTCCCCTGCAACTCTGTCAAGGTGGTGCTTTCTCTTGCTCAGCAAGTTTAATAAACCCAGTTTAGTGCGGTCAGCAGTTTTCCCTGGTGGTCTTGGTACACAGCTTTGATAACTCAAAAAGAAATTCAGTAGAATCAGGCTCTAATGCTAAAAAATTGTAGGAATACATTAAACTATTTTACTTCCATTTCCCTTTTAATGTATACACAAGAGTGATGTATGATTTTAAAAAAAACATATCTAATAAATTTAAAAGAAGTTTTGCAAAAGTATATAATGAAAACCTACCACTAAGAAAGCATTGTGTTATGGTTTATTTTCATCAATTTTTCTTTCTTAGTGATACATAAAATGATATACGAATGATAGCATTTTGCATTGACTAAAATATAATAAGCATTTTGTATTTACTAAAATACACAAATAATGGCTGGATATTACTCATGAGCTGCACTGTGCTGAGTGCTTTACCTGTACAAACTCATTTACTTTTCATAGCCTTGTGAAGAGGTAAATCCTATTATTACCTTTATTTTGTAGATGTACAAACTGAGTGGAAAGGGTCGTGGTTGCCTTAAATTAGACAACTAATATGCTAGAAGAGTTACGGTTCAGATCCAGATAGTTTGATTTCACTAGGATAGGGTAGGAGAAATGGCCCTTGTAGCACTATTTTCTTAAAACCGGCAGAAAGCATTAATTAGAATGATAGTACTTGCACAAGGCATGCACTAAATTTTGGGATTTGGGCGTTTAAGGGTAATATATTTACCAGCTCTTTGGGGCTCATGGCAGTGAAGTTGTTCCCCTTGGGTATTTAAGAAAAGGTGCATTCTGAACCTAAAATATTTGCAAGCTTATATCTTCCAATAAAGAGAGTCCCCGGGTGTTCAAGGCCATACATCAGGGTTAAAAAACAAGCAACCAAATAAAAACAAACCCAGCACTTGGGTCATCCATTTAAGTCACTGCTTGACAGCTGTTCTGGGAATGGCTGTTGCCAAGGGTTACTGCAGGGCACTCCGCGTCTCAGCCTTACCCATCACATCCAGGCTGGGCTCCTGCCTCTCTGAAGAGAGGACCTTTCCTTCATACCACCCCCCTGCTCCCCCCCCCCCGTTGATACCACCCCCCCATTTGTGATTCATATTCAAGATTGTTATTTTTCCTTTGCATGAGAAATGAAATAATAATAATAGTATGCTGAAAATTCCCTAGGTGTTGCCTGGGGTATTCTCTGCCTTTTATGCTTTTCTGTTCTCTGTTTTTCCTCATAGATCACAGCATCGGCACCACTTTTTCCGTAAACCTCAGCACAGAGTTCCAACCTGCTGCCTTCCACAGGTGGGGCCACAATCAGGCATTATCCAGAAATGAATGGGCCAATATAGGCATCAAACAATTCATGTGGGTTCTTAATTGTATTTTTCAGATAGGAGCCCATCACAGTGTATTTTCAGGACTTTCATTGTTTTTGTTCTTGTTTTCTTTTAAACTCTGCCTTCTTAGCTCATCAATGCATTCATATATACCTTTTGACCAAGAAATTCAATCAAGATGCACGGATTTTCCTTCTACCATCTGCTTCGTTTTCTTCACACACTGAGTGGATTCAGATATCCATTAACACCCTACTTTACTTCCACTTTACGTTTTAGGAAAGCGGGTGATGAAGGCAGAGCATCTTACGTAGGCAATCTATTTAATAGAAACTCACATACAAAATACAAGCATTACACATCATCTACAATGCTCGTTGTATTCAACATTTCTGAGTGTCAAAATCTTTAACACCATGAAATATATTTGTCACCTATTACATTTTTTTTGAAAAAAGAGTGTGGAAAGCATTTTGAGATTCTCGTAAGAGATTTAGCACAGTATCATTCCTTTGTTTCAGGTATTGGATAATGTTTAAGAATTGTAGCTTCCACCCATGCTCTAAGTCAAATCAAATCTTGTCAAACTCACTGTGGATTTCTCTGAGGTTTATAAAAAGGAATTTGTTACCCATTACACTTCTTTTCCCTTTGCCTTTTTTTCCTATCACCTGCTCCCCAGCCAGTACTTTCTAGTCAGCACATGCCCCTTTTCTACGGTTTGCTTATAGGTTATTAAGACAAAAGATGTAAACGCAGAGGGAGGATTAAGGTAGGCACAGCTGGTGTCAACAAAAACAGGGCGAGATGAAAGAGTATTGAGCATGTCTGAATGGACAGCCCATGGGGCTTTCCTGTGACTCATCCCTGACCTTTGGCCTCCCAAACCATGCCCAAGGCAAGTAAACAGCTTTTCAAAGCAGACTACCTTCTGGGACTCTTCAACCATTTTCATTTTAATTTCTTTGCAAAGTGGTCAAAAATAATTGTGCCTATGAAGAGAAATGCTACTGACAAAAGTTGCATTTGAAATGACATACAACTGCTCTGTGTTTACCTATCGCATCAAGGGTTCTAAATAGCTTAGCAGTTTATCCCAAATGAAAAGGAAAGGAAACATCTTCAATGAGTGTTTTCCACATCTCTCTGCATCATTCAAAATGGTTTCAGGAGCCTTTGAAAATATTGCCTTGAAGCATTACGGGTGACTTAATTTCTTCTTTGTATTTTTCGTGGATTATTTATTATGAGCATGTGTTACTTCTATAATCCAAAAAAAGAGACTATTTCAACAAAAAATGGAATTATGGTATAAATTTTAAAAATATGAAAATACCACCCAGTGAGTGGTCTTTATAAATGACAAGATGAAGGAAGCAGCTTCTTACAGAGAAACTAGTTAAGGTCGTAGATAAACTGTCATATGCCTAAGAAATATTTTCTGATATAAAAGATGGGTTAAAGATGGACTTAAATTTGTCTTCATCACAAGATTAGCATTATATCTAAAACCAAACAATAACTCTTCCTGGGTATATTGCTGAGCCTGAATAGAAAAAGGAAATTTATTTACCTATACCTGTGGTTTTCCAGTTGGAAATGATTTTTATAATTAATCATATTGAGCAGCATGAAAAGAAACATGAGACCCCAAAATAGTTTGACCTATAAAATCTCAGTCACTTCTTGATAACAAACGGGGCCTTTGGAACAGTATAGAACAGAATGACGTGTGCGCAGAGATCTGTAATCATCCTTCCATCTCATTTTCAGTAAATTTTTGTTTTGTCTGATGGTACCACTTTTATTTAAGGTCCCAGTGTGTTAACTACTGAAAATATAGATAAAATAGTTAAAATAGTTTTTAAGGTAAACACAGAGAGGGGGAAGACAGTTCTGTTCTATGGTCATGTGAAAATGACTTCAAACAATCATTTTATCCAGGAAATACACACTGAAAGAAAAAAATTGACCCCAACAAAACAATACAGCTTATTTCAGTTAAAGCAAATTGTTGAGAACTCCAAAGTGTGTTCTAAGTGCTAGTTACACTAAATCCTAAATATCCAGCTTTTTATAGACTTGCAAATCAAATTGCTTTATGGTTCGAGAAGCATTTAATACAGTGTGACCAGTTTAAAGTTAACATTTTGCATTCAGGATGATTAATGATACCATATTGTATTTCAATTACTACAAGATACTTCTCCATAATAAACGATGGCAATAATATTCACATTAAGTCAATAAAAAGCATCTTCAAAGTGTGATGTATAAGTGCCATTATTATAGAATAAGTTGATCACATCATACAATGAATTATCAACAGTGTAACAGGAAATCTCTATACCAAACCATATATTTTCATCTCAGTGAACAGGGATTTTGGCAGATCCCTGTCCATTAGTACTAACAGGAGTCAAGTAGAACGCCCCACAGACATTAGCTAGAGGACTGCTCCTTCTTCCTGCAGCCCAACTACACTCCACTTCCTTCAAACTGCATTTTAGCAGGTTCAATATGAGAAACCAACTTGTTTCTCAAGGCATTCAAGTCCAAAGGGAAATAAATGTGTCAAGTGACTTAACTATTTATGTTCTGGAAAACCAACACTTGGGGAAAACAAATGCCAAGGAATAGGTATTTATCTCCCAAAAGGGACTGTCTACTTGGGAGAGGGGATTTGAGCAGTGTGGGACTTGGAGACGCTTCTGCATGATAAATCTCCCGGGGATCACAGCTTGTTAAATTGTTCTGAGTGTGGTCTGGTTGTTATGGAACGGAGGATATCGATGAGACGGTCCAGGGAGCTCAGGAAAGGAGGCAGTGGGGAGAAGGTAGGGAAGGTGGGTGGTTTCTGCTTCCCCTCTATCTGCCCTCCTGTCCCTCCTCACATGGTTTCAGCTGACTTGGTCATCGCGACGGAAAGACTGAATGAGAGGCACTGCTTAGGGTGATCCTAAGGGTGGGAGCCACAGCTACTGACCTAAGGACTCCACAGAGCTTCTAATGTGGAACGGCACGCTGCCTAGAGGGTGGTTGCAGGAAGGAGTGGGTACCAGAGGAAAGATCGAGATGCCCACGTGCAGGGATGGTGATGTTTGTTGGTAAGACTGTACCCTGCACTGTTGGTAGTCATGTGGTTGTCTGCACGTCCATAATAGTTATGCATAAATATGATCTGTAAATCAAAGGGAGGACAACATGATCTCTTTTGCTTTTTTACTTGTATCATTTGAAAAAAAAATTAGATGTTTAAAACAATATTCTCTCTTGCAGACCTCATGATACTGTAGGTTCAGGTAATTGCTGGTGATATTGTGGAATCAAAATAACTTTTTAACTAACCTTAGATATACTCCCTAAATTGGTCATTAGAAGAAAATAGAGTCACCGTTGTGAATGATCAATCTGAAGAGGCCCTGTTTACTCCAATACAACCAAAGTCATCAAGGAAGAATTCCATAAAGTAGAAATATGAGATGAATTCAGACTCTAGAATTTAGTAAAATTAAATCTATGTCAAATCAAAATCTTCTTAGAAATCTGAGTTCACTGACTGCCGCCCATGGCTTTGCCGTGGGACTCGTGTGTGGTCAAAAAAAGTGGAATCTCTGCATCCAAATCCTATGCCTACCTATAGTTGTGGTTTGCTGGTTGTAACTGAGTTATCGATGACTGTGAGAAAGTTGTTAACCTCCGGGAGCCTCAGTTTCCTCATTTTACAGTAAAGATGATGCCTGCCATTCATGGTTTAATCCAACAGGTATGTGGAGATCCTCACGCAGTGCCTGGCACTTCATAAATCTTCTTTCAGTCTGATCTCTCATTTGGAATTCTGAAACCCTCTAAATTCTAAAAAAACAAAAGTTGTTTTTGGTGGCAAAGCCTGACCTGGACTGACATGAGGCTATTTATTGGCTCTAATTCCACTTAGTGTAATTTGCTGCAGAAATATTAATGCATTGAAATCAATTCAATTAATGTATCTAAAGTCCAAAAATTCTGAATTCCAAAACACATCTAGGGCCAAGGGGTTCAGAGAAGGGACCGTAGACCTATGACAATGATGATGATGAAGATGATGGTAATGAAGATGATGATACTTCCCAAACGTTTGCTCCTCATCAGCTTGCTTCTTTCCCCTGGTTACCATGCTTGGTTCTTGAATTTTGGCATCTGTATCTCCCAGTGACCTCCCTGTATTGTTCCTTTGCTGACACTGTGACACAGTTTCTGAGAAGAACCTGCCACTTTCTCCCAGTTTCTGCTACTGACCTGCCTGTACACCCTTGGTTTTGATTTTTCCCACACTCTGGTACCTGGGCCCAACCACTAATGGCTTCTTGGAATGACAAACTTGACTTTATATTTTTCAGATGGATCAGGACCAACACATCGTTATTCAATTTGGTTGGGAGAAAAAGATTACTTTTTTAGTTAGGATGGAAGAAGGATGCAGAGGGTGGGCGCTATTCCTCTTCTTATAAAATAGAATCCATTCGCACACTGGCTCCTTATTGTTATTCATTATGATTTATTGTATACAAAAAAGCTCCATTCAAAGAACAGGCTTTGTAGTATGAATTCCATGATTTGAAACAGGAATACTCTGGGAGGCCCCTGGATGTTATCTGGGATGGGCTTCTCTCCTCTTAATCCCTTAACAGGTGAGGTGGGCTATGGCTCCATGGTCTCTGTCCCACGCCATGAGGATTCTGTCTCTTCCTTGATGTATGGCCACAGCCCAAGGAGCTCTTTCCCTGTTCCCAGGAGCCCACTTTGGGGACCTGGGGGAAGAACCATTCTGTGTATTGAACAAGAGCCTCTGCCTGAGGTACTCACCACTGGCTACACTTCAGCTACTACCAAGTCAGCATTGAGGGCACTAAAGTTTTCTCACCCCTTTCCGGGTCCAAGCTCACATTATTTAAAAGCACCTTCCTCCAAAATTTATCAATCTAAGTGTCATGTAAGATGTGTATGCTTTGGACTGCATCCAAAAGAAATTAGTTACTGAAGGATCGAAAGGCTTTGTTCTAAGGCAGTTTCACCTGTAAGGTGGCCCATGGGCTTGGAACCAAAGGACATCCTCATTTAATTACAAAAATAGAGCATAAATACCCGAAAGAAGCATTCGAGCTTAGCACTATGTAATTTATAAGATAAATGACACAGGAAATAAGTGTCATTTGACTACAGGGTTTGACAGGGAAGGGAGACTAGTTTGGGTTGAAGTATCAAGAAGACATTTTTAAAGGCTGTTGGATTTGAAGTACACCTTAAACTATGTGTATGTTTGGATCATGGAGACAAAGGAGGAAAAATGGTATGACCTGTGAACAGTAATTAAACGGGAAAAATGTGTGTTTGGGTAGTGCAGGAAGAATTCCTGTCAAGCAGCAATGTCGACAGAGGTAGGTTGGGAAGATAACTTAGGGTCTGGTAGCAAAAGGCCTTGAATGAGAGACTGGGGTATTTGGTATTTTCCAATACACAGGGGACCTATTTTAGGTTTTGAAACAGAAGATGTCCTTATTACTTTAGTAAGAGGAACTTGAAAGAGGTATATAGAGCAAAGTAAAGAGGGAAGAAATGGTTATGCAAAACAGTTAAAAAAATAACATAAGCACTTGGCATGTATTATCTTGATTATTATATCCTCCCTAGAGGTAGTTACTTATTGTTATCACTATTTGTCAGATGAGGCTGGGAAATGTTAAGTAAGTCGTCCAAGGTCACACAGCTAGCAAGTGTCTGGTCCAGAACCTGAACTCAGATTTGTTTGCATCTAGAGTTGAATTCTTATCTACTTTCCAATAAACTGATGATTCCAATAATTCAGTTTTTAGATTATAAGGACCTCCACTGGAGCGATAGGAGAGAGATTTTGTCGGGTAAGTATCTTGCAGACCTACTGACTGAGTGCGAGTGGCAAAGCAAGGACAAGTCAAAGATTTGGTTTTGTTGCTTTGAGGCTGGATGTGCAAGGAGAATTGAGGCAACACCAACTGAGAAAGAAACTTAGGAGGAAGCCTTGGTTTGGAGACAACACTATAAATTATTATTTTTTTAAATTTCTTTAATTTCAGCATATTATGGGGGTACAGATGTTTAGGTTACATATATTGCCTTTACCCACTATAAATTATTAACACAGCTACAATCAACACTAGCCTTCAGTTCTTTCTCCTTCTATCTTCTCCTCTATCCATCTCTCCCCTTTATTACTGGCATCTATGCAAAGCAGTAAGATGCTTGTTTTAGCCCTGTGCTGAGTCCTGTAAGATAAGATTCATATAATGTACAAGAGGCTGAGGTGAGGGCAAGGGTGAAAGGCAGGAATCAGTATTTAATGAGAATCCCAAACTGAATTTCTCCTCAGTGCTCAGGATTTATTGCAATCAGATTTCACTGTAAAAATACTATTATCCTTACTTTGCACCGTTCTCTCCATAGTGGCACTGGGCCATGGTGCAGTTACGGACCAAATAGGCATTTAAAATTCATGATCTTACTGCTGCATGGCAGAACAATATAAACTGAAAGGCACAGCCTGGATACCATCTTGTGGCTTTTATAAGGGGAAAATTAGTGGCACTTGGATTCATGAAAGGCTTATGGCAGGCCTGAGCCCTGTGGTGGCACTAATATAGCCATCACTGGAATGCCAAGAGGTGGCCTGCTGTGATAACGGCTGTTATTTTGTGCCAAACTCACATAACTGAAAGTTTATGGGCCAATAAAAAAAAAAAAGATGCTGCTCTTGTCCTTTGGTTATGAGATGCAAGAGCAAGCACTTTGGAAAGCGAGCTATCTTGTTTCCCACTAAAATATGCCTGTCAAAGCGGCCAGTGTGTATGGTGAAGGGCATTCTGTAAACATGTCCATGTTGGCATTTCTTTGTCTAGTCGGCAAACCTTGCTGGAGTATTGTCTGTAGAGCTGAGCATGGGGCCAGCAGAGGAAACTGATTTAGGATGGAGTTCCCTTAACATTTCAGACAGGTTGGCGGTTTGTACGGGTGCCAAGGTGACTCTGAGGGCAGAATGGAGTAGGGCAAAATGCCTGAGCTCTGGGGGTCCAAAAGACCTGCTTCTGCCACTTACTAGTTACTTAATTTGGTGCAAGTCACATGGCTTGTCGGAGCCTGCATTGTCCTCTCCGTACAATGGAATTAATGACATTTATTTTGAGGAGTTGTTTGAAAGATCAGAAACATACATACACAGGGCCTTGAAATAATAGTAAAAACCAATGTATTGAGCTCTTATTATCTACCAGACCCCATGTTAAACAGGTCACATGCGTTATATCATTTGATTCTCATAATTGCCCAATGAGGTAAATAGTATTTTTATTCCCTATTTTACAGATTTAAGAACTGAGTCTTGGAGAAGTAATTTGCTGAAGTAATTTCCTCAGATAATAAGTGCAGAAATAAAGACTTAAATAATAATCTGGATCCTGCGTTATGAAAAATTACGTTATAGGTGTTAGTCATATTTATGATTTAGATTCTGTCTTGCACTGTATAATTCTAGTATGATGAGTTTTGAGTATATTTCACCTATAACCTGTTTCCATGTAGGTTTAGTTGCATTTTTGTCATACTCCGAAATTACAGGTCCACGAGCCTAAATATTTATTATTTACATAGGCACAGTTATTTGGAAGGAAAAGGAGTTTGGCATGTAGGGAAATGGGAATAGGTATTGTGATTACTCTTTCTTTTTACTTTTCACTGCGGCAAACTCATTTTGTGTCTTATTCCAACTATTAGAAGCTCTACACTTAGATTAGCCATCAGGAAAATGCAAATAATGGTCTCATCAAGGAAATGTCTTACGGAATCAATTCAAGTGCAAAATAGTCCTGCTAACCTCCCTTGTGGGGTTGTTCTGGTGCCAACACAATGATCCAGAGGTGTTGAAGATCATCGTATAACCAATGGTACACAAAACACAAAGCATCTTTAATATTCAGCATGTGCCCATCAGAGAGGAAACCTGCCCTCCCCTCACTGTGAATAGTCCTAGGATGCACCACAGTTTTTCACAGTAATTGTCTACTCTTGTTTTTAGTGATTGTTTATAGGAAACATAGGTAATCCCTAAAAATTTACTCTTCCATGAAAATGCACTCTAATGTTTAAATGCCTGCAGTTCCAAATTAGCATATCTTAGACTCTAGAGGCTTCTTTAAAGGAGGTGATCAGGTGGGCTGATCACCCACCTGATGGATTCTGTATCTATAAATACCTTCCAACATCCAAAGTGTTAGAACATTTTCTTTAAGTAATTCAGGTGCCTTTTCTGACTGCCTTTGTCTCTATGCTTCATGAAAACCCTATGAAGTAGACATTATTTTATCCCCATGTTATAGATGAAAAAAGGTTCAGAGAAATTGTCACCCAGCATGCACTAAAACTGGAATTCAAACATAGTCTTGGAATTCCAAAGCACAAGCCACAGAATTCTATGGTCTCTTTTAAAGGTTTTCATTTTCAGCCTTGGCTGAGTACTAACTCTGCTCACAGGCAATAGGATACTTCCTGGGATATAGAGTGAGATGATTATTGAGCAAAGCATTAAGGTTGAGTTGAGCCTCTGAAACCTAACTGTCTGGGTTTAAATCCTGGTTGTGCTATAGAGCTATGTAAAATTAGACAAATGACTTAATCTCACTGTGCCTCAGTCTTATGAGGAAATAATTCATAGAGTTGATGTAGAGATTAAATGGGTTAAAACTGAATCATACATAGGAACATAGGACACTCTTAGAAAAAGTAGGTATGCAGTAGGTGCTCAAGAAATATTTACTCTATAAACGATTACAATAATAAATGCATACAAGAATAATAAGAGATTATAATCTGGTTTTGGGGGCCAAGTAAGATTTATATTTCATAGTTCAATCTTCTTCTAATCAGCATCTTTTGGCAACAAAAATACAAAAAATGAGAGCACCATGGATTTTAGGAGCTAGGAGTGATCTGTCATGTCATCTGTTCTACCTTGCTGTGAAGGGAAAGAGTGAGGTTGCTGAGGTTTGGTGACACTGTGAGAGATCACTCGGTGCATTGATAAAGCCAGTATTAGAATTGAGCTCATTTTACTTCTCAAGGACTTCATAAGCTTGGGTGGAACTATTCCAGGGATGTTTTGAACTCATTAATTTTTTTTTTAGAAAAATATCTTTTCATAGTTTTCCATGGAAGGAGGGAAACCATGGAAAAGGAAAGAACATCTCCTTTTTGAAACTCTGAGCTAATACGAAATGGAATCTCCATAATATTTGTGATATCAATCTGCATTTCAGCTATGGTTCCCAGCTTTGAACATGGTTGGGATTTCAACTGTGTAGTTTGCAAGCTATGTGGTCTTGGATGATCCACTTAATCTCCCTGAACCTAAGCATATCTCAATTAGGAAATTAGTTATCATACAGACTCAAAGGGTGGTCATGAGGAAGATTAAATGAGAGGAAGTAATTCAAGCACTTAGCACAGGACTTGGCACAGAGCAAGCTCTAAGTAAGCAGTTGCCACTATTGTGGACCATGTTGGTTCTTTCTATAGAATGTTTCATTTAACTATCTCTTTTTATTTGTGGAGTTACCCTACTTCATATAGCTGCTAATTGTTCACTGGTTCTTACTTTCTATTTCTACATCAGATGTAGACCTTCTGTTTTTCAAAACCCTCATTAATAAAGCCTCAAGACTTTATAATGCCTCTCCTACCCTTTTCCTCAAGACTCTACTCAAAATGCGCTTTTCCATACAGCCCATCTCTGCTCTGTCCATGGTCCTGACTCCTTGGGTTCACACTCTTGGCTTCCCTCCCTTTTAGCCTATCCAAAACCCCCTTATGTTTCAAGGGATAGCTGAAGTTCCAGCTCTTTCAAGAAACCCTCTCTGATTATTCCAGTGTTCACTGAGTTACTATTTTGACTTCTGTCAGTGCCTGGGATAGTTGGGATAGTGCCTGATTTTCACTGCAATGGGGGTTCATGAACTGTGAGTGAAAGTGAATTGCTATAAAACTATCAGTGCAATGTTATATTTGGGGGTTGTATCTAACCAAGAACTGCATGAAATATATAATTCTAATACCAATACATTATATTGGTACAATGATATGTCAGTAAATTATATAAAGTAATAATAAATATGTGCATGAATTTCTATAAAATAGGCACAGATGAATACCTGACATGAGTTTGCTAAAAGGAGACCAAGGTATTTAAAGCGATAATTTTTTCTTACCAAAATATTCATGCAAGTGTGTAAAAATGCACAAGGGTGTTATGGTAGCATTGTTTAAAATATCAAAATATTGAAAACACTCTATAAAATTAAGACTTGAAGTTATGGTACATTCATATACCGAATGCCATACAGTTATTGAAAAGAACAAAATGGATCTATATGTACTGACAAGGAAAGATGTTCTTGTTATATTATGTATAAAAAGTAAGTCATAGAGTAGTTTATATGAATTAATTTTTATAAAGCAAACATATTTTAAATATATTTTATGTTCATCTATGGATAGAAAAAAATCTACATATACAATAAATTGTTGATAGTGCCTATCTCTAAAGAGTTTTATGTATTGATGATGGATTGGAGTAGTTAGAAAAATAGTTATTATGTTTTAAGTATTTATATAGCAAATAATATCTAACTCCTTTATGTCATGCTTTATACCAAAGCAATACAATTATAATATGTATTTAAAACTGTAAACATAAACTTGTATTTGTTTTCTCATAATTTTAAGGTTTTCAAAAAATATATATGACTGAAAGAATTGATTTTTTTCTCAGTGAAAATTTTCTCCCAGCAGTAAGTGTTATTCATATGCCTTCCTTTGACCTTCGAGCTGCATTTAGATTTGACATTATTCCTCTCAAAAACCAACAGTCAGTGTCCTCAAATTTCAGGGACCCAGTAAGGACATTACGGGGGATAATATTTTTAAAATATGTCACATTTTAAATGGATTTTGCACTGACTGGTCAGGATGGATGCTGGCTGGTACGCAGGACTGGGGCATCCTGGCAGAATACCAGCCCTGGCCTTAGCTTTGGGAGTTGGCAGAAGGTGGCCTCCTGAATCTGTTCTTCGCTTTTGTCTTCTGTTGCCTGACCTCTTGCCTTTCTCGTCCCACTCCGAAGCAGGCCATTTTGAAGAACACTATTCACACAGCAGGGCAGAGGAAGAGACAGTCATTATACAGTGCTTTCATCAGGATGACAGAAGGTGTAATAGGGAGTTAGGGTGATGGAGTAGAAAGAGCATGGGCTTTGTTTGGAGCAGACAGACCTGGGTTTGAGACCTGGCTCAGTCATTTCCTGTTGTATGACCTGAGGCAATGTCTCTGAGCTGCTATTTCTTCAGGTGTAAAATGATAATAATCTCTACCTCCTAGGGTTGTTGTTAAGGTAAAATGAGGTAACTTGTCAAGTGTCTGCGGCATAATAGTTATTTGTAAATGTTAATAATCCCCAATCTCTCCCCTACTCCTCACTCCTACTTTCCAGATGCCCTGGATTTATTCTAACAATGTAGAATTTTCGGCCTCTGCTGATGAACCCACTGTTTTCTCTGCCATGTACTGCCTTTCTGAGGTACTGCCCAGTGCCAGGTCATATGCCCATTGTGTCACTGAATTAAAATAATGATGTGTGAAGTACAGGTGTTCATTAGGCAACTTTGAGTATACAATCCTCGAATAACCCAGAATATACCAACCTAGCAATTTAACCCATAGTTACATGTGGGCTCACATGGGTCCAGTTCACCTTTTTGAACTCTTATCAGAAGCTTCCTAAGGGCAGAAGCCAATTACTCTCCTACATATACAGCAATCCCTGGCACAATTATGAGTACATTCATCAAACACTCATTGACTGATTGACTGTCTCCGGGGTGGCACGCCCTCTTTAGGTGTGGACAAAGCAGCTTTCAAATTAGTCAACAGGGCTTGATAACAAATAAAGCCCAAATCTGGCTGTTGGAGCTTAATGACACTTCATAAACAAGCACATCTACATTTACATCCTTGCAGATTGGATAAAATCTTCTATGTGTAGCTATTCTTCATTTTCTCCACTGGCTTTGCAGTGGCTCGTAATGGAGATGCCTCGAGGCAAGTTTCTATCACCTTAGAACACAGGCAGACAACTCTGAGCTCAGGAAAGTACCTGGACAGGCCAGAAAAGCATGAGGGAAAGCTTTGGTGAAGGCAATTGAGAAACCTCCCGGCGAGGCATTGTCTGCGGATCACTGGCCCGATATCACATAAAGGCCCCATCTGAGCCATTACAGCCTATCGTGTCGATGTGTTTTCTCGGAGGCTGTCATCCATAGATCACAGTTGGCAGTGAAGGTAATGCCTCCATGGGAATTGTTACTATTTCCCATCAGTGAATTCTATTAGAGGTCCATGGGTTACTGCCATTGGAGTTCATATGAACTCAGTCAAAGGGATGGTGATTGATTCTGTGGAATTTTGTGAATACACACAAAATACATTTCATACTGTCATCTGCGTTTTGTATTGCACTTCCATGATCCCTGCCACATGGTAAATCCAATATCATCTACTAGAATTGCTGCAAAGGAAAAAAAATTTCCCATGCCATTTTAGGGCTGAAATACCTGCCCATTTCCTTTCTTCTTCAGTCACAACAGATTTAAATCGAACTATAAACCATTGACTTCTCTTCTGACTTAACAACTTGATCTGTTGGGAAGGGCGTTTATTGAATGCCCACTGTGTACCAAGAAATAGCAGCGGGAACTGTGGGATGATACGAAAAGCTTAATACGTTAGGTTTGTACCCCCAGGTAATTTATAATATAGTCAGACAGAAGACACTCACAAAATGATTAAAGAATATAATTATAAAACAAATAATAAGTGCCAAATTAATACACAGGTGTGCCACTTAGTGCAGCAGCTATGTTCTTGAAAAGATGAGTGAGTGCTGAATCTTGTGAAGCACTGGAAAAATTAGCTATTTATAGGGGTTCTTCATAGGGTAAACAGAGATTACTGTTATAGTCTAAGTTTTTGATATTAAAAGTTCTAAATTTTGTGAATCATTCTGTCCTTTGAAGTAGGTTATATACTTTGGGCTACTGGAAAACACCAAGTTTAGGGATAACTGTAGAAAGTTTCCTACATGAATTGAAATTTGAGTGAGATGCTGAAAGTGAAAGCAATTGGTAGTGGTTTTGGTGAGCACCAACTTCCTACATGCTACATACTCAAAACAGAAAAAATAGCATCAAGTTCTTCATTTTTTTCCCAAATGATGTTGCTCAACATAGGCAGAGCTACTGCTAAGACATTCATGTGCTTTGCAGCTAGAGTTTTGTCACTGGTGTGTGAGTCCTTTCTCTTACTTGTCTTTCTGAACTGCTTTCTGACATAGTCTGCATTCACCAGCTCCATAGCCTGAGTCCTTGTGTGTACATACAGACTGTTGCTGGTCCTTGGGCCCTATGCCTGGACTCCTGGAGGAGCAGCTGGTTCTCTCAGGGCATCCCATGGCACACTGAGTGGAAGGGCCCATGGGTCTTATTCTTTGTGGCAATTCTTTTGCTCATGTGACTCCTTTCTGAAGGTCTTCCAAACAGCAGGTAATGCTGGGAGGTTCATTAGACTTAGGTCTTCAGTCTGAAGATGGAGTGATAATCTGGATGAACAAAGTCCCTCCTAATTCTTTCCTAAAATCTCTTAAGATGTCCCTTGACATTGAACTTGTATCTCCCTTTGGTTCCCAGTTCTCTGGTTATTTGAGTTCTCTTTGTCAGAAAGATTGGTAATGCATAGGTTGATAGATAGATGACAGATGGGTGGACAAATAGACAGCAATACCCTCTTTCCTGGTTATTCTAATTTTCATCTCTCTTTGGTCCAATCCATTCTAAAACCAGCTGGTAATTCAGTCCTCAAGTACAGAGACCATCGTGTCATTCCTCTGGTCAAGAATTACCTGTTGCTTACAATAACGGGTGCAAATTCTTCAGGTAAGATCAAGGCCCCTCACAAACTGCCTCTTACCACAACTGAACCCCACTCTCCATCTCTCTCTGGTGTCATTAGCACTTCTCCTTCCTTTGTACTCTCTGCTATCTCCTAAGTAAAATCCATTTCCTCTGCTTCCGTGGTTTTCCGTGAGATATCCCAGTGCTCAGAAGGCCCATCCACTTCTCTCCCCGAAGCCACACCCCACAAAGCATAGGTTCAAATCAATCTCTTCTAGGATACATTCCTTAATGTATCATTCTTCCCTTCTCTATGTTTTAACCTTAAGCGTCACATTTCATATTTTTGTCAGAATAGAATTTGTTCATCTAATTATACTTACGGTGTTTTATATTTGTGTTTTATTCTTCAATTAAGTTGCACATTTTTAAGGACTGGGGCTATTTTTCTATTTCTTTTACTTTTCCCTGCCTCTATTCCACTTCTGACAGCACTCAGAATACAGTATTGTTGTTGAGCCTGAAAGTAGTTACAAGCGGCTGCCAATTAATCACCAGATGATTTTCTTTCTAATTTTTTTTATTTCAGCATATTATGGGGCTACAAATGTTTATGTTATGTATATTGCCTTTGCCTCACCCAAGTCAGAGCTTCCAGCATGTCCATCCCCCAGATGGTGCTCACCGCACCCATTAGGTGTATATATACCCATCCCCTCTTCCTCCCTTCCATTCCAGATGAATGTTATTACCATATGTGCACTTAAGTGTTGATCAATTAATACCAATTTGATGGTGAGTAATCAGATGATTTTCTAAAATATTTTTAATTGACAATTTGTATTTGAAACTATTCCCCGTAGGAACAAAATTTAAAATGGTGCCTAAGCTTCCTGTTAAGTCCTTAAATATCTATTTGCTTATGCTATAGCATTGGTACCATTAAGTTAACATTAGTATTGTAGTATTCCTCACAGTGCTATAAGTAGCTTATTTATTCAAATTTTATGTATTGTGGGTTTTCCCTGGGCCAGTACAGGGTGTGTGGTAGTGAAATAATATGGACCCTCTTCAAGGAATACATGCTATGGAGGTAAGTCATAGGGCTGGGAAGTGACAGGGTGGTCATCGAAGGCTTCCCTGAGGAGGTGACATTTATACTAAGATGCAAAAACATGGGAAGGAATCATTCATGCAGTGTGAGTAGAAGAGCACCCAGACAGAAGTAACCAACTATGAAAAAGTCCTAAGGGAGAAAATAACCTGCCATATTCAAGAGCCTGGAAGGCCAGTGTGGCTAGACATGGAGGTGAAGGGAGACGGTGGTAAGAAATAAGGTTTGAGAGGAGGCAAGGACCAGGTCACAGAGCTATGGCCTCAGAGAGGAGTTCAGATTTAATTTAAAGGTGATGGGAAGCCATTGGAGACTTTTAAGTAGGGTTGCATTTTCTAGGTCATAAATTGAATATGACTTAAAGAACTAGCTAGGCATGTAGACACTTGGTTTCCCTGGGGCAAATGGTGTCCACACGGTGGCAAGATGGGATCGTGAAGGACTGAGGAATGCTTATGCAGAGGTCCCAGACATAGTAAAAGTGGAGCCCAATATCCAAATCCGTCCTTTTGTGGGGAGCCAATGTTGGACATATGGTAGGACCTTGGTTCTGCAGGGCTGCGAATGGATGCGAATGCCTACCTCAGGCAAGGTTGAAAACTGAGAACCATGAGCAGAGGAACAATTATGCCAGAATATTGCAGGAAAAGCTGAGGTTCAAGAAAGACCCAATCTCAACAACAAAGGCCTCTTCTGAGGTCAAAGGCCACGGGTCACACAGCTGAGAGTTGAGAATGAGGCAAAAGTAGGTCAGCAACGAAGAGCCCCTGGGAGCTCGTGGCGTCCTGTGGGTGGGTTGGCAGGTATGTGGTGTGGGAGACCCTGCATGCTCCTTCCCGAGAGCAGTGGCAGGAAATCCAGTGACAAGAGGTTCCCTCTCACTCTCTCAGCCTTGAGGAACTGGAATGCACCTTTGACACACACAATCCTGAAGTCCAGGCCAGGTAATAATTTATGATGGGGATTATTATATTTATAATATCTGCCCAATAAGGGAGCTTAAGCTCTAGGAGAGTAAGGGCCAGATTTGTCTTGTTCACCACTGTCTTCCCAGAGCCTTGCGGGCTGCCTGGCACCCAGCTTCCAGTCGGTGAATTGTGCTGAGTGAGTAAAATTGTTGAGAAATTTAAATAAAATAATGTATGGAAAGGGCTTAGCCAAAACTGAATCACAAATATTAAAGGGCTGGCTTAAGGATACTAATTAGTGAACAGACCTAACTCGAAAGCCTACATCCTTATCCCAATAAGCAACAACATTTAGGCTATACTGTGATATATGTATTCCTGTGGAGGGCGGGGCGGGGAGCCTCAAAGCTATGTTCTGCAAAAGCCTACACCAAAAATAACAGTGCTTTTGGGGAAAATAACATCGAGGCAGACTAATTAACACTGAGGCAACACCATAAATAGAGCACCAATAAAAACAATAATTTTAATTAAATTCTAGTAGTTTAGAAATCAAAGTCACATTAATTTCTTACTAAATTATACTTATAGTAAATAGAAGACAAAAAATGAAGGTAGCTTGATAAAAAAGATGCTAAAAGAATGAACAGATGATGTCTGCAGATTATAGAGGCAAGGCCGAAATGCACAAAGATGGGGGAAAACTCTGTAAATAATCACTTTTAAGCCAGAATAGAACAACCAGGACAACCCTATATTCCTCTGTGGTTTGCTACATCGAGCTGGGCTAATGCACTTTGCATCCAGCAGCCATTACTACATGACACAGAACATCAGTGTGCTGGCACAAAACTTTGCATGAACCAGTGTGTCATTTATGTTCTGTTAACATTGTTCCCTTATCTACCAATCGTAGATGAGCTATTTCACATTCTGGAAACACGTTTAGGAGCACGGGAGACTGGACTTACAAAGTTTGGATAAAGAAGCTCTACAGAATTATCCCTCTTTAATATTCACTGGTTTTATACCAATGTAGGCCCCAGATGGCTTACAGAAGTCTTTATGTGGCCTCTGCAGTCATTTTAAAAGTTTTGTCCAACATTGAAACATTCAGAGATTTATATACAAATACAGATTTCGGGCTCCTTATTCCTATGTGGCGATCAGTCAGTGGCCTGGTGGCTGCCTCCCACTCAGATGGTGACTCTATTCGTTTATGTTACCTGCATGGTCCTGTGGCTATGGGTTGGCAAGACGGGTCACACTTTGCATTCTCCAGGACTCTGTTCACATGTACGTGTGTTCATAAGCTGGGTGTTTGTAACTTAGGGAATGCCTACATTTTATTTATATCCACATCCTTTTGTGGCCTTCTCATTACCCCGACATCCATACTCTTTAATTTAAAAGTGACCCAGATCCATACTAAACAGGTCACAGGTAAGTGAGATAAATGAATTCCAAAAATAGAAAAAGAAATAATGAGTTTTATGGGCAAATCAAACATTACCTTCCTAATTATCACAGCTAGATGCTTAAGGAAGATCTGTTGATCACCTTTGGGTAGTGAGTATTTTAATGCATTCTTTTAAATTTAATTTTATTTGATTGTTGTGTTTCTTATGGAAGGACAAGTGTATATAATGTCAATGTAATTTTATTAACTGCCTCCCACATAATTGCTTTAAAATAAGTTAATTCTTTATTGCTATACCTTGAGGTTCTGTTATTATTAACATAACAGAACATAAAACCTTTCTTTTTTGTGTGTCACAACTACCTAATTATTATCTTTTTCTATTGATCTTGAGATAAAATCAATACACATTTGCATATTTGGGTTGTATTTTTCAAACGATATGATGGATGCCTCTCTGTATTAATCCAGAAAATAAAAATGGTACCAGGCTACTCTCCCATGTAATCTTATGTCTAAAACATTTTGCTTTGGAATTTGGCATTTCTCCACATCTGATTCTTATAGCATGTAACCACTTCATCCCACCCCCAGTAGAGTGAATAATTAAGAGCCTTGCTTCTGTGTTTGGTTATGGAAGGGTTTGTATAATGTTTAAGTCCTACCTCAAACAGAGAGTTTATATTCCTTAACTTGCATTTGATGGATCTGTATTCACTGCATCAAATTCATCCTGTCTTGTTCCAACAATGATTGACAGCCTTGGTTTAAGACTAATAAGTTAAAGGCGGATTATTCTAAGAATGGCTACCATTCCCTATCAGAATGAGAATGTTCTATAGAAGACATAAAACTCACAACCTTAGTTATGGCTTTTTCAAACAAAGAGTAGAAATAGAGA
Source organism: Avahi laniger (assembly GCA_963575035.1). Classification (NCBI taxonomy): domain Eukaryota; kingdom Metazoa; phylum Chordata; class Mammalia; order Primates; family Indriidae; genus Avahi; species Avahi laniger. The sequence goes on along the minus strand of CAUYSK010050805.1, from coordinate 149,705 downwards.
GATTATAAAAGTATAAATATATAAAATGTTAAGGTAATAGGTTCTTTTCTCCTTATGGTTTTTCTTGGTTAAAAGATTATTGACAAAAATCATGAGCAATCACCTAGCATGAGGTAATTTAGTGAATTATAACTGAATTTTAAAAGTCATTGTTAATTTAATGTCCTATCAGACTTGGAAGCTCAACACTGTTCTTTATGGTGTTATTGCTAATTAGTTGTGTTTTCAGGGTCAGATTCAATGCATTTTTTCCCTGTCCTCTTCATCACTCAAATGTTATGTATAGACTTTTTAAAAAATGGGCTTCAGTTGTTGATTCTGTAGTCAGTCAAAGACCTTATGATTTTCCACATCATTGTTTTTCTGATATCACAGAGTATTTCCTTGGAAAGTGAACTGTAATAGAAGATGAAGTGTTTTCCCAAAAAAGACCATCTCTCACCTCTAAGCCTCGTCTGCTGCTACATCTACCGCTGCTGCTGTTTGAAACCATTCTTCGGCAAATTTTCTTTTGTTTTCGCTTTTATCTATGAGTTCTTAAGTCAATATGAAACGACTTTACACAAATTTCCCTTCCCCAAAATCACACTTATTTTACATTTTTAAAGCTCCACATTGTAATGATTTCTAACAAGGATTTTGATTATATTTTCACTTTTGGTAATTTTATTCATTATTATTAAATAAGTTATTGAATAGATACATGAATTTTCTCTATGACCTGCAGAAATATTTTTAAAAATTATTTTTGAGGAATTTCCACTTAGGAAGGCAGCCTACGCGTGTGCACAGCGTCCTGCCTTCTCCTGCCAGTCTTCATGACCCCGTGGACACAGAGGATATTGCCAGTGACAGTGAAGGAACAACGAGCCCGCAGCCCTTCTGCCCCCCTCTTTGGAAAGAGCACTGAATTGGGAGTTAGGAGAGCGGTCCTCACCTTTACACTGTAAATATTTAGTCCCCCGCCTCTTACCATAAATGGTTTCAGACTACTTAAAAGTGCGGCAACAATAATAAAGCCATAAAAAGAAGTCACAAGCCAGCACAAATGAAATGAGAACCCTAGAAATGTGCCAAGCCTAGGATCAACAGAGTCGTCATTGTTCAGCTTCAAACTAAGAATAACTTACCATCCAGGCTCTGTCCCTAACATGCTGGTGACCGTGAGCAAGATACTTCGTCTCTCTGGGCTGTGATTTCTTCAGTTAAAAAGTGCAAGGATTGAATCAGTAGATGATTTCTGAACTATTATCCAGCTTTAAAATCCCAGGTTTCTGTGATTTGGGGCTTCTATGAATCATTCAGCCAAACATAAAGAAAAAATTTGGTTTTAGGGCTGAGGCAATATCTTGCAGGTCTGACCAGTTATCTTGCAGATGGGGGTACTGTTGATTGTGATTTAGACAGCGCAAGAGAGTGTGGGGATGTGTAACCTGGCTCCACTTAGTGGGGGCGGGGGTGGGTGTCAAAGCTGACCACGCTTTTGTTTCCATAGGGATGGTATATACCCCTAACCCCCAAAGAACAGTATCTTCTGCTTTGCTCTGATCTGCACAGTCTCCTTTCAACATGGGAAACAATCAATTTTTCAGTTTTATTTATTCATTCACATAGATGTAAATATCTGACTTCCTTCTTTTTAAATATCTGACTACCTATTTTTATTTATTTATTTATACTATTATTATAGTAATTTATAGTATTTATACTATATAAATTTATATTACAAAGATATTTTAAACAATACAGAAGAGTAAAGGCAGAAAGCAGAAGGAAAAAAAAAGCAGCAAACAAAAAACTCACTAAATTCCACAACCCAGAAATCATAATCATTGATTGCTCAGGTAAAGCTACTTTAAGAGACATTAGGTAAATAGAAATGTTTTTATTATACTGGGTAATATCAAACTTACTATTTTAAACAATAAGAATTGATTTTTAATTTAAGTCAAATTTGATACAAAGAAAAATAAACTGAAATAAATCAAAAGAAATTTCTAGGCTTAAAATAAGTGCTTGCTTCCAAATATCTGTTGCAGCAAAGAGACCTTTGCCTTAACTTATCCCACATATTTATGTTCACTTACAAGGAGGAACAGAGACCAAAAAATTTCATGCTGACCTCATTCTTATCACTCTATTATTTTCTGCTACCATGATGTTTAAGTCCAACATATATGACCATACCTAGAGTATAATTCCAGTTAAATATGAGTATTTGGACCAATGGTATCATGGGCATATGGACTGCCTCACCAAAAAAAAAGAAAAAAAGAAGAAAAGAAAGAAAGTCCATATGTTTATGTTTAATGTGTGATCCACAGGGAGTTTTTAGAGAGATGATATCATGGCCCTAGCATAAGCAGTGTATGGCGTGTGCTCGTTTGCACACATAAAATGACTGGCTTACTTTTTAAACCTGAAGAGAGGCAGGATGATCAAATAGATGTGTTCCAGGGAGCCCAAGGATCACACCCCCACTCCCACTCCCTATTCAATAATTCAGTGGTTTCCAAAGCAGATTATGCACATAGAAAACACAAGATAATCCATGAGAGGAAAATGAATTTTAAACTCCTTCTTACAAAATCTCTATTTTTGGTGTATGCTTTATAACGTATATACTATATTAGTAGAGTGGTACAAGTATACCATTTACAAAGAAATGAATAAAAATACGTACTTTGAGGGTGCATGCTTAAAGTTTTCTTAGAGGTAGGAGTGCCAAGTCAAGACTTAAAGGCCCTGCATTCAATGGTGATGCAGAGCTGGTCGGGGACTTTCTTTGTGACTTTGCCTCTCCATTTGTAAACTGAAGCTCTTCTCCCCTCTCCTTCTATCCCCTCCCATCCAGACAAGTTGGGAGGCCAAGAGAGAACACTGTTGTCCTAAAGAGCAAAAATTCCATAAACATTATGCATTAACTGGGGTAATGTAATTCAGATTTAAAAATCATTTTACAGCATTTATTTTACTTCCTATGTTAATGGTCTCCATCTCCTGTGTTTAATTCATGTTTGTGGGCATTCTCCCAAATACATATTCTGAATTAAATTAGGGAGCCAGAAAAATGTCTAGGAGAGGCTTTTCACTATACCTGACAGTTTCATATTAAATCTTCATATCTTAATATATGACTGAAGGGGAATCACATAAATGGACTCTGAATTTCTCCCATGTAGCTCATTTACAAGAGTCCCTTGGCTTGCTGAGAATTTGCCTTTCGTTGGCCACAAGAACATTTATTAGAATATTTCTTAGTTATTAACACAGAAAGTGTGTTTGCTTGTGTGTGCATGCACAGAAAGAAATGTAGTTCTCTTGCAAATTAATTGTGGGGCTAGTGTAGATTGTAATATGTCATACATGGATTGAAAAATACTAAATCCAAGAGCTGATTTAGGGGAGACTGAAGAGCAGAGGGCTGATCAGCTGACAGGGGAAGAAGTGGAGAGAGCCACACTGCTCGACATTCCTTGGGTTTCAGAGATTCGGAGACCCACCACTCAGTGAATCCAGGCAGCAGAGCTCTTCATGCCTAACACTGTGGCTGCCATAACAAAGTAGCACCGATTGGGTGGCTTAAGCAACAGAAATTTATTTTCTCACAGTTCTAGAGGCTAGAAGCCTGAGTTCAAGCTGTTGGCAGGGTTGATTTCCTCTGAGGCCTCTCTCCTCAGCTTGTAGATGGCTGCCTTCTCCCTGTGTCTTTTCCTGGTCTTCCCTCTGTGTGTGTCTGTGTCCTAATCCCTTCTTCTTATAAGGATACCAGTCATATTGGATTAGGGCCCACCCTAATGACCTCATTTTAATTGAATTATCTCTTTAAAGACCCTATCTCCAAATACAGTCTCATTCTGGAATGCTAGGGAGTTAGGACTTCAATATACCCATTTGGGACAGGACCTAATTCCACCCATAAACAGTGGCATTCCCCCAGGCGATGGCTGTATAGCCATCCCAACAGTATTCTAGCTAAGCTATAGATACATTCACACTGGACAGGAGGTTTCTTTGGCCTGGACTATCTTTATACACTATTGTGAAATGCTTTATTGTGTAGTTGTTAAATAAAGTTTGTTGCTTTCCATGACAGAGGTGGCTATATTCCAGAAATGAATCAAGTGCCTCCTGTTCCTTTTCTATAATGAAGGAAAGAGAAGGAAGAAAATTGGGGATGCTAGCACTGTCAACTGCTATTGTACGATATTCAGGAGTATGAGTTTTAGGTAGGTCTCATTTACATGGAAAGAATTTGATTTATATATTAACATAAATTTAGTTTATTTTCCTCCTGATTCAATCCCACCTGAAGGGACTTGAACTCTTCAGAATATAGAGAAAAGGGTCAAAATACAATTGGTTTGCTAAGCTGTCATACGAGATTCTCCTGCTAACATTTGCAGTATTTTTCTTGGCTGACCAAGCACTTTTCTCCCTGGAAAGTAAACAGAAAACAGCTGTCTATGAAATGGGTCAGAGCAAATATATTTGGTCAGGTGCAGGATAAATAGATCATAGATTGACTAAAATAGTCCTAAACAAAACAAAACAAATCTGTAAGCCTCTGAAAGCCAATCTGAAGGCTTTCAGAGGCAAAAAACAAACAAAACAAAAAATCTAATGTGTTTATGATTCATTCATAGTTCTATTAAAGATGTGTTTTCTAAAGCTTTATTTTCACAACTATAGGTGACCAAAGCACCAGCCAACTAACCCCAAACCCTGGCCCTGACAGAATTTTTACAAATTATGATATCTCATGATGTCATAGACCACAGAGATGGTCTAGAGATTCTACATAATTTATGATTTTGAACTCTCAAAATCATAGAGGACATATGGAATGATTACTGCCTCAAGAGACAGGAGGACAATATGACAGATTGATAACCCCGTTTGATATTCCAGATAATAATGATTATTCTTTTAATGATCAGGAAAGAATTGAAGGAACTATGTGGACAGAATGTGTAGAGAAAGAAAACATTCAACTTGAACAACAACAACAACAAAAAAGCCCATCAAAATCCATCACTTCCACCAAAAATGAAACAAAATAACTCTTCATTTGTGTTTGCAAAGACAATGAGAAATCTAAATAATCCAGTGGATATCAACTTCCAAGGACTTTTGGTTTTTTTCCTATTCTGTTTCAATTGTATCAGTCCCTTAGCAAAACCCACTCTCATTACAGCCATCAACTGGGATCACAGAATTTTAGAGTTCAGTGGAAACTTAGAAATTTTCTTACTTTTCGATGATATTGCTGCATCTTGGCTTTCCCTCCACTTTATGTGCCTCAGTCTTCTGTGCAGCCCCTTCTTTCTCTGTCCATCCTCAGATATTGGTGATTCAGTCCTTCATGTTCTTTTCACTCTTCCTGGGTGATCATATTTACTCTCATGCCTTCAGCTGCCATCCTTGTGCTTATCACTTCCAGTATCTTCTGAACCATAGTCCACACATCCAGCTCTCCACTGTCCATCTCTACCTTGATACTATTTAACTCCTTTATATTCAGAACTGAATATCCCAACATCCCAAACTGAATTTTCGTTGTTCCCAACTGTGGTAGCCAGTCCCCAAGATGACACCCTATGACCCCTGCCTCTTGGTATTCATGCTCTTGTGTACCCTTTCTCCCACTGCTGATCAGTGTAACCAAAAGAGCATCGTGGAAATGACAAAGCATGTCTTCCAAGGCTGGGTCATAAAAGACATTGTGGCTTCTTTCTCTCTCTTGCACCATTTGCTCTAGGGAAGCCTGCTGCTGTGTCATGAGGAACCTTAACAGCTCTATGGAGAGGACCACATGGCATGGAAGATGCCTCCTGCCCACAACCAGCCCCAGCTTGCCAGGCATGTGATCAAGCTAAGGGGAAAGTAGCTTATCTCCAACCCCAGTCAGCCTTCAGATGACTGCAGCCTCAGCCACCATCCTGACTATCACCTCATGAGGACCCTGAACCAGAACCACCTAGCTAAGCCACTCTTGAGCCCCCATGGGAACTGTGAAATAATAAATGTTTATTATTATTTTGGGCCACTAAGATTGGGGGTAATTTGTCACGCAGCAAATATATAACCAGTATCCCAACAAAAGCTGAAACTCCTGCCTTTTCTCCCTCAGTGGCTGCACCATAACTCAAGTTCAGCAATCCATACAAGAAATAATGAGACCCTGGTTTAAGGTAGTGGCAAGAAACAAATGGACTAAATAGACATTTAAAAAGTACTTGATGGGCCTTGGTGACAGGAGGTGGGGTGGTCAGGGAGTAGCCACTTCTACCCTGCCTCTCCTGAGCGGGGAGGTTACCAGTCTCTCAGGTTGCAGACAGTGGATGGTTTCCCTCCCCTCTCTACCCCTATCCACCTTCTCATTTCATGGCTGAGCTGAATCATCCTGGTTTCTAAATGCTGACAGTGGAGATCATGGCCATGCCCATATACTGTTGTCTCTGAGCCTCCTGTGACTGCAAAGACCCCTGAGAATTGTAGAACAGACCAGAGTGGGAGGTGGTGAGGGGCTTAGCTCCTATGAATTAAACAGCAACCCGGAGAGACGGAACATCCCTACCCTCAGCCGTGGATCGGGATAGCTGGCGGAGGAATGGATATACTGTTCATCTTTCATTAGAGCTGAGACCAACCTCTAGCTTGGAGTCCCGTGGAAGGGAAACAGCCCTAACCCCACAGCAGGGAGCAGTGTCAAGCAGTAACATTGCAGCAGAGTTGCAGCAAAGACTCTGCAGTACTGTAGGAAAGGATGTTTCCAGAAGGGGCTAAAGGGGTTCTCCTCAAGAAGAGGGCTGGGAGATGTGTAAGAGATGGGGGAGGCAGGAAGGCATGGTCATCTAGTCATAGCATCATCAAAATTCCATTCAGAGTCCTTAAAAGGTTGTCACCAAAATGCCCAGGCCCAGGAGGGTCAGCTTTGAAACCATCAGAAATATCCAGTCTTCCGTACTGGGTGTAAGGGCATTTGGAAAAGAAGATCCCTAATTTGGAAATGCGTTTTGATGCTGAATCACTCTTTCAACTGAAAATTCTTTCTTACGTATTGTTACATTCCATTTTCTGTCTTGAAGGAAAGCTAATTAATTCCAACATAGGGAGTGGGTTAAAGGAACAATTTTTCACAACTGTTTGACCTCACATCATCTTGACTTTGCGTCCTGATTTTTATTTTACATCTATAAATCAAAAATGATGAGTAACCTGCTTTATAGAAATACAATGAAGGTGAAGAGATACAACATAAAAATATATTTTGAGCTGAGCCAGAAAGACAGAAATCACTATTTAAACCAGTGTGTTATTATAGTCCTCATTATTACTAATAATGACAGTTATGTTGTAGTGATAAGTTTACATGCAGAAAGAAGAAAATAAGAGTGATTTCTAGTTTGGGCAAAGAAGTGCACACAAATTTTAAAAAAGATGAATGTAACACTTAGCTAGCACTTGATTTTGCATTTGTTATAAGGGAGCAATTGAGAATTTCTATCTTTTGGAGTGTGTGTGTGTGTGTGTGTGTGTGTGTGTGTGTAGAGTACAAAGAACAAGCATTATTTTATATTTCAGGCCAACACTGGAAATCAGGATGACTTCAAGTTTTGTTCATTAACTTTCACACCTTTCTAACAATAGCCCCCAGATACATTAAAACCAATCTTTTACTGTCTAATTTGGGGACATTTTCTGGTGTGGATGGTCATAAATCTTGAGAGGAGTATTGCTCATTTCTTTTGAGAATTAGTGGCGATTTCTAGGTGGGAGATGGAGTCATGTATAACACCCTCGAGCACTGTATTTTCCCAGCAGAGATGCTCAGTAGAGGTCTGGCGGCTTTTGTGGTCGCCAGCAATTTCATGCTTACTGTCCAAAGCAGAAAGGGAACATCATCAGATTCTTCCTTCTAGTGCAATCTTGTCTTCCTGGAATTTGTAATATTTTTCTAATATGGATAGGGAATATTTTTTTGAGAGTGCACAGTCATGTTAAAGTAAATACCCTGGAGAAATACTTTCAATTAAAATTCAGAAGGTTTAAAAATCCAGGCTGGAAAGGATTTCCCTGACCTACAAAACCTAATAAGATTTTTTCTTTCCATTTTCTCCCTTCTCACCGCCCCCTAAGTGTATGGAGCCGTCCTGCTTTCTTACCTGGTGGCCCCATTTAGCTCTGCCCTCAAGACATTTAAATCAGAAAATGGCTTTAAAGAATGTTTTGAGGAAACTTGACATACTGATCTACTCTCAAACTCGATGATTTTTCTTTGTCTTTTTTTTTTTTTAGAGTGGGAAAGAGAAAAAAACCCACAAAAGCAAAGCAATAATACAATTTTTTAGTCAAGTAAGAAAAATTTGACCAGGAGATAAAGAGGTAGAATTTGGTGTGATTGAGAAAGTTAATACAAGAAAAGCTTAGAAAGCAGGGATTTTGAAAGCAAGATGCAGGAGAGTGCAGACCTGGGGCGAGATGGACTTACGTTAGAGAGTGACCCTCTCTGTGGGGCCCAGGGGCTGGCAATTCATCTCTCTTGGTCTCATCTATAAAGTGAGCTAAGAATGCCTAGATTGCAGAATTTCTTAGTGAGTTATACACATTGCATATGTAACACACCTATGCAATTTGAGTACAGTGCCTCAAACATAGGTGCTCAATTATTATTTGGCATTATCATTGTAAAAAATTAAATGCCTGAGTATGAAGGAAAGAAAATTCTCTTCTTCTGTGAATATGTTCTTATGAGGATTATGGTTAAAAGAATAGCTATTCAACTAAAATTAATTAAAAATTCCAGGTTAAAACCAAGAAGCAGGCATGCAGCAACTGAAATGAATGCAAGGGGAAGATAGTGTCCATCAGAGATTACTCTTACTCGGAGGCAGGGCTAGGACTAGGGAGAGGTAAGAGAAATGTCCTGGGGGAGCACTTCCATCCCCTCAGGCACAGGTCCTGCGGGCGCTGAGCCCGTCCTGCCCCACCTCAGTGCCTGTCCTGCCCAGAGGACATCCTGCCTGGCTCATTGGCAGGGTACCTTGCCCTGTCCCCAGTGCTTTCTTTCACACTCACAATATCTGGAGACACAATAGCCACTGTTGTTAGACTTCTTTGACGTCCCAAAAAACTCCAAAAAGGGATAGATCATTACAGGACTCGGCATGAGAGAGGGAACAGAGGTACGTTTCAGACTATAAAATTTAACTGCAGAGTTGATTTCATGCTCAGCCGTCAAAGTTCACAGAGGGACTTGCTAAAATTTCCACTGTTGGGGGCAAAAAGTCATGATCTCATTCTCTCTCACACCAGTCAGTATAAATGCTAAGAATAGCAAGCAGGATCTTTTATATTGGCTTGTTAAGAACAACATTGGGGGCTGGAAGACATCAGTCATCTTCAAGAACTAGCAACAAAAGGGAGTTTGATGGCAGTTGGTGGACAGCCTCCAACATACATATTGTTCTTAGACATTGTTTTCAAAATGTCTAGAAAGGTACAGTAGTTTCGTTATTTAATTAACTCAACCCCATTTTCAATCTAAATCATTTATAAACATAGCCTGATAAGAACTAACTCTGTTGCTCTGGATTAATTGGTATTATTTGATAAAATTATACAAAGCCAGTTTTTTGAGAGTGGTAATAGATTAGGAATGTGTTTTTCTGTAAGCAACAGAAAACCCAACTATAGTGACTATTAGCATGGAGGTTTATTTTTCTCATGTAACAAGATATCCAGAGTCAGGCAGTTCCTGATGTTGGTTCAAAGACTTGATTCTCTTGGTCTTTCTCTCATTGTCACAATCTGGCTGGGTAGCTCCAACTTCTGAGGCAGTCTGTAAGGCAGAGTAGAAGGACCATGCTGTCGCCTTCACAAGGAAAGCAAAAGCTTTCCCAGCCACCCACACTGCCCTCTTGATACGGGTTGAATTGTGTCCCTCTTCAAAAAAGATGTTGGCATCCCAATCCTCAGTAGCTTCAAGTCTGAATTCATTTGGAGATAGGTCTTTCCAGAGGTAATCAAGTTAAGATGGGATTGTCAGGGTGACCTTAACCCAATATGACTTGGTGTCCTTATAAAAAAGGGGAAATTGAACATAGAGACACGCATACTGGGAGAATGCTGTGTGAATGGGGAATGTCCATCTATAAGCCAAGCAGAGAGGCTTGGAACAGATCCTTTCCTCAGAGCCCTCGAAGGAACCAATTTTACAAACCCCTTAGTTTCAGATTGCTAGCTTCCAGAACTATGTTTAAGCCACCCAGGTAGTGGTACTTTGTTATGACAGACTAATACAGCTCAGAAGACCTCTTTTTACATCTTATTAGCCAGAACCGTACCTCTGGCACCCCCAACTATAAGAGAGGCTGGGCAAGTATGTATTTAGTTGAACACATTCCAACCAAAGCATTAGGATTCTGTTAGCAAGGGAAAAAAGGGGATGGGGGGATAACCAAGAGCATTTTCCACCAGGGAGAAAATTCTTGTACTTAATGTGTGGCCATATAATGGGTAACGCTCCCTTCAGTGCTAGTCACAGATTTGAAATAACGCATTGGAGATAAAGTTGTGCAGTGGAAAGAATACAAGGCACTCACTTTGCCACTACTTGCCGCACAGTTTTGCACAAGTTGCTTTAACCTCTGAGCCTAACCTGTTTTATCTGTCAAATGGGAATAATAATCTATGCTCTTAGCATGTTAATGTTAGCAACACTGTGGAACTGTCATGAATAAAATAGCAGCTACAAAAGTATCTTTGAACGTATAGTAGTCTATTCAGATGTCAAGGATAATTAAGAGGGAGATATATCAGTTTCTGTGTCTTGGGAATGAAGGAAAGTTGGAACAAAGTAGACTTCTCATAGAAGTTAGAGTAAGTGGAAAGAGGAATGGCAGTTTCTCAAAATCTAATTCTTAGAAAGCACCATCAGATGACTTGGAAGTAACACCACAGGAAACTACTCTATTACCTCAGAGTAAATAGCAGTCAGGTGGGTGGGTGTGGCCAGAAGGACTCAGCTCTAGACCTTTGGAGGCCATTTACAACTTTAGAAAAAGATGGCTTACAGCCCTTGGCCTGTAACAATGCTTCTCTAAGTTTATTTATTTGTTTTGAGACAGAGTCTCGCTATATTGTCCAGGCTAGCCTTGAACTAGAATCCTCCTGCCTCAGTCTCCCAAGTAGCTGGGGCTACAGATGCATGCCACTGTGCCCAGCTTGCTTCTCTAACTTTGATGTGCACACAAATCATCTGGGGCTTTTGTTAAAATGTATGTTACAGTTTAGTAGGTCTGGGTGGTGCCTGCCATTTTGTATCTCTAATGAACTCTCAGGTGTTGTCAATGTTACTTGTCTGAGGCTCACACTTGGAATACCAAGGTCTATATTACTGAAAGGGAAGCTGACCTGAGAAGGATAGAAGTTTTCCAAACTGAAATTTTGACAACATGTAGGGAAATAACCCTACTGAGGACAATGTAAGGAACCTAAGATTCTATCCTATCTTGGGGAGTATCTTCAACAAACTCAGTTTCCAAAAGAATGTGTAAAAGTTGGATGGAAAGACACATAACTGAGTATAATTATAAACAAATGGTGTAGACTTTTCTAGAAGGCATTAGAACAGAGAGAGCTATGTTATCTAAAAATTAAAAAGCAATCCTAAGGGTACCTGAAAGATAGGCCTGTGGCCAAGATACTATTTTCCTTAGTATATGGGTATCCTTATAACAATCTATTTGGGGGTTCACCAAAATCCCCTCTTGGGTCAGACAGACTATACTTTGATTCTTGACATCATTTCTTAGCAAAATTCTAGAATTAATTCTTAAACTGATAGCATGTATGGACTTAGAAAGGAAAGCCACAATTTCCAGGATCCAGCATCTATGTCCCAAGTTGGAGTCAGGCCATATAGCACAATGGCCTTATTTAAGAGACCCAGCCAGAGACAAAAGGATTGTGGACATAATATATCTAAGCCAAGTAGCCATTTAAACCTTTCATGGAATCTTCATGAACAAGATGATGAGAGAGCTATGATAAACACACATTGGCTTTATAGGTCCCCCTAAATATACTTTGATGGAACTCAACTTGGAAAGAAGTCTTTAAAAGGGTTCATCACTCTAGTGCTGTCTGTAGACATTGTCCTCTGAGATTTGATGAAGCAAAGCACCGGGTAGTAGCTAAGCATTCAGGCCTTGGAGTCAGCTCACTTGGCACTATCACTTAGCAGCTGTGGCCCAGGGTCAGTTACTTAACCTTTCTGTGCCTAAGTTTTTTTGTATATGTGTAATAGGTATAAAATTAGTAGCTAATGAAGTTTAAGAAGTGTAAATAAAAGTCTTGTCTTGGGACAAAATAACAAGCAAATAATGAGGGAGGCCTGTTTTTATTATACGTTAGTAGGTTTTTAGTTGATTGTAAGTCTAATATAAGTTAACCATGAGATGCACTTACAAAAGAATTAGATTTAGGTTGCCTTAACAGAAATAAAGTGTTGGAAATAAAGAAAAATATAATCCAATTCTGCCCCTGTCCTGGTTGGACCACACTTGGAATAACAGATCCCATTCTAGTTGGAATTCCTCACAGCAGCCATTGAAAAACAAGCATACACAAACAAAAAGACCATATGATCCTCTCAATAGACATAAAAAAAGAATTTGACAAAATTCAGCACCCTTTCATGAGAAGAACTCTTAACAAAATAAGCACAGACGACCTCTTCTTTCCCAATTTGGATACCATCGATTTCCTTCTCTTGCCTGATTGCTCTGGCTAGGACTTCCAGCACTGCGTTGAATAGAAGTGATGACAATGGGCTAACTTGTGTGGTTCCAGTTCTAAGTAGGAATGCTTTCTATTTTTCCCCATTCAGCTGTGGGTTTGTCATATATGGCTTTTATGATTTTAAAATGTCTATAATACATAAAATGATTTACAGATTCAATGTAATCCCTATTAAAATACCAATGCCATTTTTTGCAGATCTAGAAAAAATAATTCTACATTTTGTATGGAACCAGAAAAGTCCTAAATAGCCAAAGCAACCTTAAGCAAAAGGAACAAATTGGGAGGCATCACTTTATCAGACTTCAAGTTATATTACAAAAATATAGTAATCAAAACAGCATGGTACTGGGACAAGAACAGAGACATAGACCAATGGACCAGAACAGAGAACCCAGATATAAAACCATATTCATATTGCCATCTCATCTTTGACAAAGCAGACAAAAACATACTCAGGAAAAGAATCCCTATTCAATAAATGTGCTGGGAAAACTGGATAGCCACATGCAGAAGACTGAAACAGTATCCGCACCTCTCATCACTCACAAAAATTAATTCATGATAGATAACAGACTTGAACCTAAGGCACTATAAGAATTCTAGAAGAAAATGTTGGAAAAACTCTTATAGATATTGACTTAGGCATATGCAAACAAACCAAAACACTAGAGGACTTGAATCCATATTTTATAGAGAATTATTTGGAAGAACTGGGGATGTTTGTTAGGAAGAGAGGACTTAGATTTGATAATTGCCTTTATAGCCTTTTAAGGGCTGACATATGAAAGGAGAAAGAGATATATGGAGGGGGAGGAGGTATATAAGACAAAACATGCCCAATATGAGGAAGTTAGAGCCCCAGTGAACTTCACCTCAGTCTTAGAAAGAAATGATTAAGAACTACCTGCAAATGAAATAGACTGCTTCAGTGGGGGCAAGCAAGGGCTCCTGCTCACCTGAACGCTTAAGCCTTAGCTGGTGGAATAATTCCTGGTGAAAAATTGATTTGTTCACCAATCATGCTTTCAGGAAGCAGTAAGTTACTCACAGAGAGGACACATATTGGTGGCCCGCTGGCCAAATTTGGTCTGAAATTGTGTAGTTTTTTCTTCATGCAATATGTGTGTGTGTGTGTGTGTGTGTGTGTGTGTGTGTGTGTGTGTAGAGAAAATCTGGATTATTCAGAAAAATTTTAAAAAATCAGATTTCATATAAAAATCCAATTTTCTAGCTTTCCTTGAATAATCATATGATCTTTAGCAGCAAATGGAGGATCTGTATTCTCTCACAGTCACAGATGGCTGGAGTTGAGGAGTTGTTGCCTCCTTTACATGGGATGTGTCCTCTCCAATTATCCACCATCCTCACCTGGCCCATCTCACTCATTTAGGTTACCTGTCTGATCTACAAGGATTTGAGTCTGTGATTCATGTGCTAGTCTCTAGAGTCTCTTCTTAGTCTGAGGAGCTAGAAATTTCCCTAATTGGTTTTGTCCTGCAAACATTATGAGAAGAAGTTAGCTAAGTCTATACAAGAGTGGGCAAAATTCAAACACAATGGAGACTGGGAATGTGTTTTATAGTAACTGCAATTATAGAAAATGTTGAGATAGCAAATGTTGAAAGGTTGGTCTACATTAAGAAGCAAAAAAAATTAAAAATATTTATTTGAATATTGGTTACAATGTACATGTTTTAAATATATACAGTTTTTGCTGATATCTCCCTCATTTGTGACAACCATTCCATTCTTTATGAGTCATCAAAGACTACTGAATTGCATTAATGGGTGGATGGATGGACCAATGGATAGAAGTTATGTTGCAAGGATGGAGAACATAGAGAAAAATGTAACCAAATGAGTCCTGTTGTTTTTTTTTATGACATATATCCATGTAATAAGCATTTTATTAAATATCTATTCTGTGTTAAGCATGGTGCCAGGTTCTGGGAGAAGCAGAAAAGGAGTGAAAAAATGGACATGCTTTTGAAGGGTTTGCTTTTACTCTTGTTGTTAGTTTTAGCTAAAAAGTTAGGACTCTGAAATTTGAAATCCAGGCTTCTCCGGTTCAAATCCAGACTCTACTACTTCTGTTCTCTGTAATCTTGAGCAATTTACTTAACCTCTTAACAAAATAGGGATGATGCCAATAATATCTATTCCTTGGTGGCGTTTGGAGGATTAAATTGGAGAATCCATGTAAGAGCATTTAGTACAGCACTTGGAGCTTAGTGAGCATTTGACAAATTATTCTAAACTAGCTTCAGTCAAACACCTATAGAAGGAGTATCAAACTGAGAAAAAAAGGTGTGCGTGCGCACACGCGCGCGCACACACACACACACACACACACACACACACACACGCCCTCATTCAAAACTGGTCTTGCTTTGCTATTCTCCCCTCTCTCTCCTCCACTTCCTCGGCATCCTCGCCCTCCTCCTTTCTCTGAAACTTTAAGGTTACATTTTTTTTCAACAATTTATTGTAGACATTTTTAAACATATAACAAGATTGGAAGAATTTTCCAGTGAATAACCATAACCAAGTGAGATTCTGTGCTCTAGGGGCATCAATTCACACTAAACAAATTTACAAGGAACTAATGTATAAAGAACAACATCGCTTAATCAGTGTTTAATGGGAGACACAGCTAGAATGACAGTGGTTGCCTGTTATATTTCTTCTTCCCTTATCCTTTGGTACTTGAATTCT
Organism: Avahi laniger; assembly: GCA_963575035.1. Lineage (NCBI taxonomy): Eukaryota > Metazoa > Chordata > Mammalia > Primates > Indriidae > Avahi > Avahi laniger. Next base: position 134,180 of record CAUYSK010050805.1, on the reverse strand, counting down.
GTCTTTTATTTAATACTAACAGTTTTTTGTATCCCGGTTCCTGTGTTTTATTATATTCATACTTCTCTGCAAGTAGAAGAAATAAACAATGTATGTAAATAAATGAAAATTAATACTACATGTTTATAAAGGGCAATCTCCTATAGGTCAGTACATTCAGAAGATGAAATCACGGATCAGAAGGTTGCTATGGTAAAGACAAATCAGAAAGGAGAAATTTAAGGTTGCCAAATACTTACTTTAAAGCTACTAAAATAGACTTCCAGCCTAAGGGATCTTAAAGGTCACTTAGGTCATCGTTTACTCCAGGATAATTTGGAAAAAACTTGTTTTTAACCAATTCTTATTGTCTAGCTTTCCCTTTTGCTGATGCTGTTACTAGTTCACAGAAAAGTCTATTGTTGCATTACCTTGTGAAATATTACAATATTCAAGATTATAGTCTCACTTAAAATGTAACAAATGTACCAATGTTTCCTGATACACTGGGAAGTACCTTCTTTTCTACAAACCATTTTATCTCTAAATCACTCTGTAAAGTGGGTTCTTTGACAATGTGTCTCCTTTACTTTGCGTAGATTTTGGTAATTTTAATTACACAGATTTTTGCTAGAAGCCATAGAACTTCTATTTTCTTTCAAGCACATTTGATATCATTTGAACTAATACCACTTCCTCCTATTTAGGCCAACTTGACAGAATACAGCACAAATAATACTGTAGAAAGAGTAATACTTTTAAATTTTATTAAAAATATGTTGTATGTTCTTTAATAAATTTTTTAAAATAATAGTTTATGTGCACTATAGGAGATAATAGATTCTCTATAGGGTGATCAGCCAAATGTTCCCTAGAAATTTATAATCTCAGAAGACAATGATGCACAGGGACATGTAGAAAGGACCAAATAAAAGGGACTGATTTAACAATATTGATTGAAAATCAATATTGCAGAAAAGCAAAGAGTAGGCTAATTTGTGGCAGAGAGAGAGCTAGGAGGAATTTCACATTTGGACACATTGGGTAGAGGGAGTGAGCCTCTCTGAGTTGTATTGCCTTTTGGCCTTCATCAAATGGACCGCTCCATCTTCCCAAATGACAAAAGCAGGCCAAGAGCATGCCACTCATGATGTGTAGCTTGGGAGAAGCCACAGTGAAATAACTCTATAAACATGACCACGTTTGCTCAGAACAATCTTTGAGCATTGCAAAGCAGTAGGAGGAGATAAGAGTTGGGAGAGAATGGCCAAGCATTCTGAGGTGGGCACAAAAGCATTCTTTCTCCCATTTAGACCACACAAATGACAAGTCTTAAAGCCTTTAACTAACTTATTCCTGAGGATTGCAGTAACCAGTATTAAAAGCTATGACTCAGCTGACTATTCTAACCATTCAAATAAGCCTCCTTGTGGTCAAGAAAATCCAGTGGAATTTAAATGAGCTACCAGTCAGCAAAAACTGCTGCTGACATTATTAACCTTCCAAACTACCCAGATCTATCATATACATAAAAACTCATCATTGGGCACTTGTAGAATAGGTATCCCTCACTTAAAGGAATGGTCACTGTCAGCAAAGTTTGCAGGACAGAGACTTTCTATCAAATCAATCTTATTCTCTCATTGATTTCCATTACAAAATATGAGATGCATTCTGCTGTTAGATCCCATTAACTGCATACCAAATCCACTGGAAATGGCACTGTTAAAAGAAAAATGATAACATTCTGACAAAACATTGACAGTGATATTTAATGTATTAATAGTAACACAGTGTTGTATTCAACATGTCACAACAAAAAATGCTCAAGATGAAACATAGCACAGTCTTACAAACAGGTGCCTCACATACCACAAAGGGTAACAATCCCTAAACATTAGCAACTTAATTTATCACTAACATCAGAATTGTCTGGACATTTATTTCTATCATTATGCAGCAAAGTAATTCTTTTTATTATTTAAAAAAAAAAACTTTTCTCATTTCCCACTGGCCTCCTTCCCAAAATCTTTGTCCAGAAACCCTTGAATAGCTTGTGATGCTGTTCTTAGGTGGGGAAAATCAGCCAATCAGGTTCAGTCACAGAGGCTTATCCCAGTACTTGCTGGGGGTTCCCCATCTTTGGAGGAACTGGGCATCTCCTAAAAGTAATATTGCAAAGGGAAGCAGTGGATCTGATGAAGGCTGGACTAGAAACTTTGAATGTCTTTTCTAACTTCTGAGACATATTACTACTATCTCAGGCATTGATATTGGTAATGTGTCTGTGTTTACCATTTTTATTTTCAACCTAAGTACTTTGCGTAATATATGTTAAAGACTGATGCTGAATATGTTGAATGACTGATGGAATTTAAATGATTTTGTTCTTCTTCAAAGGATGCTGACACTTTTAAGTGTTGGTAGCTCAAGCTAGAAAAGTGACTATTGATATTAATCTCCATAGGAATCATGTAACACAGGTCACAATGGCATCAAATGGCCAAATCTCTAAGTCTGGGCAAGCCATTCTTGACAGTGAACTTTGGCTGAATTCTTGAATTCCTTACCTTTGTCATCATGGTAAGTGAATTTTTGTTAAGCAATAGACCACTTGTTAGAGGGAAGAAGCAAATTGTCTCCCCAGCCACACGCCCATCACCCATAAGGATGGGGAAAATTAGCCAACTGGGTTTAGTCAGAGAGGGTTATCTCAGCGCTTGCTGGGGGTTCCCCAGGCCGCCCCTCCCACCCTGCCTGTTTTGTATGATCCACTGCAATGCAGGATACAACATTCAGGCTTTGGTATTATATTTAAAGATAAATGTTTTATTAAATTATAACATACCTACAGAATTCTGAGCAGTTAATGGCAAGATTGGGATGTTTTCTGAAGAAGACCGGAAGGCTACCTGCCAAGAGTTCTTGGTTAATTCACCAAGACCATTGTTTTTAAGCCCATCATGTCCAGAACCCTCAGCATGTTAGTGTCTCAAAACTGACCACACCCAGGGAGCCGGACCCATGCTAATTAAGCTGACAAGGGACACACACATAACTAAAGTGTCTTTGTAGTAATTGACAATAACAGCTAGCACTGCCACAGTGACCAGGCTCCTGTGGTTGTAACCAGCACATTTTCCCCCTGTGGGCAGAACAAGTGGGAAGCCAAATTATGAGCAGAGAGAGAACACAGAAAGAAAACAAAGAGAGATGTGTGTTCCGAGAATATTTTATCCAGGATATGAGAAGGCAGCGGAAGCTGCCATTTTTTTTTTTTCCTTCAGTCATGAAATAGCTCTCAAGTGGTCACAGACATGTTCTTCCAAATTCAAACCATGCCTCTCAGGCAGTCTTGTTTACTGCCCTCCACCTCTCTGACACTCTTGTTCAAACTTTCCTCCATTATAGTAAGAATGTAAAGGGAAGCAAAAGTCTTAGTATATGAAAGTATTTATTAATGATGGGAACATTTACAAATTAGTCCCCATTCATACATCCCTTCTTAATAAGTCTTCTCTCCTGCTCCCATGGTGGCAAACACATACTATACAATACAAATACATTCAATTCTATTGCAAACAGAAATTACAGATCTTGCAAAAGGCATAACATTTTATGATGTCAATGAAAGAGGATGGTAAAGCCACGGACAAGTGAAGATCTGCAGAGTTAAACTAACAAATAAAGGTAAAATTAACAAGGAAGATGACTATATTGTTGCTTCGGAAGACAATACTTTGAATACGAAAAATTAATTGAGAACCTTGGGAAAACTGATGAAGCCCATTAACATTTTTACAAAATGACCCTCTTTTTGATTATGCTGTAAAATTCAAATATGAAATAAATCACGTTGTAAGGTATGTATTCCAAGGTTCATGGCTGACATGTGTATAACAAAAGATAGATTAATGAGAAAAACATAACAAATTTATTTAACTAAAGTTTTATGTGACATGGGAGCCTCCAGAAATAGAGACCCCCTTTGGGGGGGGTCCCTATACAGGGAAAACTGTATTTTTATGCTTAGGTTTGATGAAGAATGGATGGTCATGTTGAAGTATGATTGGACAAAAAAGGGGTAAGACCTAATGATAATAAACTAGGGGGAACTTAGCAAGGCCTGGGTGTTCAGATTCTCCTTGGCCTCCAAGTAGGGAGCAGAACACCTATCACATGAGGATCTTAAGGGGAGAAGGAAGGAGATCAGAGAGTAACTTCTTTAGGTTTTATGTCTTGCTTTGAGGGAGAGGAATTTTAGCTTCTATGACCTGCTTCAAGGGAGAAAAGAGGAACACAGGAAGGTGTCCCAATGTCCTTCAGCTCAAAATGCTCAGTATGTCATGGTACTGTACGTGGAGGTACTGCGTTTTGAGCCCTAACAGGGACTTCACATTTTGTAGAAAAAAATTAAGCCAACAATAATTTTCTTGATTTCCTTAATCATTCTACAATTAGCACATAGCTGTACTTACTACATAAATTTTGTTAAATATAGGCAGACCTTGGAGAGATTGCTGAGTTTGGTTCTAGCCCACTGCAATAAAGCGAATAGCACAATAATGCAAGTCACGTGATTTTTTTTGGTTTCCCAGTGCATATAAAAGCTATTTTTACATTATACTATAGTCTGTTAAGTGTGCAATAGCAGCATGTGTAAAAAACACGTACATACCTTAACTAAAAAATACTTTACTGCTAAAAAATGCTAATGATCATCTGAGCCTTGAGTGAATCACAATCTTTTTGCTGGTGGAAGGCCTTGCCTTGATGTTGACGGCTGCTGACTGGTCAGCTGGGTGGTTGCTGCAGGTTGGGCAGCTGTGGAAATTTCTTAAAATATGACAACAATGAAGTTTGCTGCATCAATTGACTCTTCTTGTCGTAAAGGTTTTCTTTGTAGCATACAATGATGTTTGAGAGCATGTTACCCAAAGTACAAATTCTTTCAAAATTAGAGTGAATGTTTTCAAACCTGCCACTGCTTTATTCACTAAATCTATGTAATATTCTATATCTTTTGTTGTCATTTCCACAATATTCGTAGCATCTTCACCAGGAGTAGATTTCATCTCAAAAAAAAACACTTTCTTTGTTCATCCATAAGAAGCAAATCCTCATCCATTTTATCATGAGATTGCAGCAATTTAGTCACATCTTCAGACTCTACTTCTGATTCTAGTTCTCTTGCTATTTCCCCACATCTTCAGTTACTTTCTCTGCTGAAGTTTCAACCCTCGCAAGTCACCCTTGAATGTTGGAATCAACTTCTTCCAAACTCCTGTTAATGTTGATATTTTCACTTCCTCCCATGAATCACAAATGTTCTTAATGGTATCTAGAATGATTAATCCTTTCCAGAAGTTTTCAATTTACTTTGTCCATATCTCATCAGAAAACCATTATCTATGGAAGTTATAGTCTTATGAAATATATTTCTTTAATAATAAGGCATAAAAGATGAAATTACTCCTTGATCCATGGGCTGCAGAATGGATGTTGCGTTAGCAGTCATGAAAACAACATCTCCACCAGAACTCTTGGGTGACTAGGTGCATTGTCAACAAGCAGTAATATTTTGAAAGGAATCTCTTTTTTTTTTCTGAGTAGTAGGTCTCAACATCAAGCTTAAAATATTCAGTAAACCCTGTTGTAAACAGATGTGCTGTCATTCAGGCTTTGTTTTTCCATTTATAGGACACAGGCAGAGTAGATGTAGTATAATTTTTAAGGGCTCTAGGACTTTTAAAATTGGCTTCCACTTAAAGTCACCCACTGCAATAGCCCCTAATGAGAAAGTTGACCTGTCCTTTGAAGTTTTGAAGCCAAGCATTGGCTTCTCCTCTCTAGCTATAAAAGTTGTAGATAGCATCTTCTTCCAATAGAAGGCAATTTCACCTACACTGATAATCTCTTGTTTAGTATAGCCACCTTCATCAATTACCTTAGCTAGATCTTCTGTATAGCTTGCTGCAGCTTCTACATGAGCACTTTCTGCTTTACCTTGCATTTTTATGTTATAGACATGGCTTCTTTCCTCATACCTCATGAACCAACCTCTGCTACCTTCAAATTGTTCTTCTGCAGCCTCCTACCTCTCTCAGCCTTCATAAAATTGAAGAGAGTTAGGACCTTGCTCTGGATTAGATTTAGGTTTAAGAGAACATTGTGGACAGTTTGATCTTCTATCCAGACCACTAAAACTTTCTCCATATCAGCGATAAGGCTGTTTTACTTTCTTCTCATTGTGTGTTCATTGGAGTAGCATTTTTAATTTCTTTCAAGGATATTTTTCTTTACATTTACACCTTGGCTAATTAGTGCAAGAGACCTAGATTTTGGCCTATCTTGGTTTTTGACATGCCTCCTTCACTAAACTTAATCAGTTTTAGATTTTTATTTAAAGTGAGAGATGTATCACTCTTCCTTTCACTGGAACACTTAGAGGCCATTGTAGTGTTGTTAATTGGCCTAATTTCAATATTATTGTGTCTCAGGGACTAGGGAGCCCTGAGGAGAGGGAGAGATGGAGGAACAGCAGGTTGGTCGAGCAGTCAGAACACATGTAACATTTACTAAATTTCTTGTCTTATTTGGGCACACTTCGTGGTGCCCCAAAATAACTACAGCAGAAACACTAGAGATCACTGATCACAGATCACCATACAGATATAATGATGAAAAAGTTCGAAATATTGAGAGAATTGCCAAAATGTGACATAGAGACATAAAGTGAGCACATGTTGTTGGGAAAATAGCACTGTTAGACTTGTTTCACAGAGGGTTGCCACAAACCTTCAATTTGTAAAAAATGTAATTTATATGCAAAACACAATAAGACAAGGCATGCTTGTATAGTATAGCATAAATGTGTTTTAAGAACATTGAGTTTTATTTTCAAATAAAGTCCCAAGCAAACCTTTCTTCACTTATTGCTTTGAAATTTGGTCCCTGTGTTGAGTAGATTTACTTCGAGGAGCCTTCACCTGTGCTAATCACACTGGGATAATAAGAACTTCCTATACTAATGAAGCAGAACTTTTCTGGTGGTAACAGTCTGATGCCTTGATTGTGTTCATTTACATACTAAATTTTTACTATTAATATTTTATTCTTAAAATATTAATATTTTCATTCATTTGTAAGTCGGGGGGGTAAGTTATTATTTACTCTTGGTGTTTTCTGTAGGCTTACTTCCAAAGGGTAGTATTATTAGAAGTAAGATCATTGTCTCCCAAGGCAATGCTTGCAGAGAAGACACATTTTGGAGTCAGCTTGAAGGCAGACCTGTATTTGCATCTGTTTTTACCACTTAATAGACATATGGTAATGAGCAAATTAGGTGCTTTCTCTGAACTTTAGTATCTTCACCTGTAAAAATGGAGCACTTAGCTCCCTCACAGGATTGCAGTAACGATCAAATGTGAATATGTGTAAAATGCCAGGTATGAAGAAGGTATTCAATAAGTGGTAGTTACAACAATGCTGTTTGTTTTTGGTTTGCTGAACTGCCAAAGTTCCCTTGTGATCTTAATTTGATTATTTTGTACATTTGGATTTTTTGCATGTGTTTTGCAATGTGAACCTAGGGTCTCTAGGCTATAAAAAGTAGCTAAATATGACTTATGTTGAAAATGTACCTTTTGGAACGTCTTGTTGCATAAATCTCTTAGAATGAATCTAAAATATTCTACAAAGCTTTGAAAAAAGATCATGAGATTTGCAAGATTTACTTTGTAAAATTTAGGTTGAATTATTTGTAAGTTGGAGGGCTGCATAAATCTCTTAGAATGAATCTAAAGTATTCTATAAAGCTTGGAAAAAAGATCATGAGATTTGCAAGATTTATTTTGTAAAATTTAGGCTGAATTATTTGTAAGTTGGACAGCTGACAGTTAAATAGGGGAAGTCTCAATGGAAGTACCTCTAGCCCTACTCAAGTAATTTTTATAAACACATCTTGACTAAAACCCAAGAAACTCAGTCTTTCACCATGCAGAGCCTATGGCAGAGTAGTCTTGGGAGTCAGTTACTCTTGGATTTGAACTCCTGTTTGGCCAATTCCTTGCTGTGTGACTTTAACCAATTTCCTTGATATCTCTAAGCCTGGGTATCTTCATCCATAAAGTTAGGGATAATAAAAGTACCTACCTTGGGGCTGTCCTTAGGATTAAATGAGACATTGCATATAAAATATTTATATGTACATACAGCACATTGTAAACAATAAATGATAACTATTACTTATAAAATCTTGAAACTCAAAAAGTTAACGTGTATGTCATTTTGTTCAAAAGTGGTTCTAGTGTAACACAAAAACAAAAAGTAAGTTCACTTGAATTTCAAACAACAAATTATACGGTTTGGCCTTGCCTTGCTTTTTGCCTCTGTAGTTTCCTATATTCAAGTTCCTTTCCTTTCCTTTACTCATGAACATGTTTTCTGTCCTAGTGTTTCTCAATGGCTTCTGCACATCACCCACACCCCCCATGGGAATAGAATGGAGGGTGGGAAAAGGGAGACATTATAACAAATTAGCAAGGGGTCTCTACCTCCGTTCCATCTCCAGGATTCTAGTATATTCCCTTATGGGCCCCATTAGTTCAGATATCTGTTTACTTACTTAAAGTCTTGAGAAAATGATAGCTAACATTTTTCTATTCCGCTAATAGTGCCTGATACTATGCCAGGGGAGTTAAAAACATTATTTTGATTCTTCTTAACAACTGGACAAGTCAGATATCACTATTCCTGTTTCTGAGATGTGTACGCAGGGCTCTGATCCAGCAATTTGCTCAAAGTCACGCAGCTAGTTAAGTGGCTGCATCCTTGCCCATTTCATGTATCTACACATAGGAAACACACCAATTATACAGTGAAAGCCATGAATCTGACTAACAGAATCCCAGACACTAACAAGTAAATAAACCAGACTTTTCTCAATCCCAGTAATTCCCGTTTAATTTCCCCCAGCAAATACTGAATTTCAAGCTGTGCTTGTTTTATAAGACAGAATCTTTCAAATACTGTGATATCAAGTCCCACATAGACAAAGGGAGGGAAAGGAGAGGGAGGGCGATTAAGATGGATGTGTTTCTTCCATTACTGGTAGGGCGAAGTTTCTCGTGTCTGACTAAGTACCGGATTCTGCAATCATTCCAAAAGTAGAAGCTCAGCCCACAGTGCATTTTGGGGAAGCTTCAACCACACTAACCATTTAAGGTCAAGCAAACAATTGGTGAAGCCTAACAATGTGCGTCGTGCGGGCTTTTCATCTCAGAGATAACAGACCTCTATCTACGATCTCTATAACTCAGCTCCAGAAAACAATCGGGTTCCTCTCTCACAGTCGCAGCCCTGCACAGACACATCGCGGGAAGCCACATGATGAGACCCACGTAAAGGCCCCCTGGCAAGCTGCCGGCTCCAGCCTGCACTCCACGTCTACTTGGGTGCCCTCCACTGTCTTTAACACACATTGGAGCGCTGAGAACTGCGCAAGCGACCCCAGCTGGATGCCTGACCCCAGCCCGTCCCGTGCTCCGGGCGGCGGGAACGCGCGGGGGCGGCGCCAGCGGGGCGGGGCCTGGCGCGGCGCGGGGCGGGCGCAAGCCGTTCTCCGTGCGCCGTTCTCCTTTGTTCTCTCCCATTGTGTGCCACTTCCTCCTCTGCCGCTTCCTCTCTGCGCCCTGGCAGCCTGTGGGGAATTCGTGAAGGGGTTTTTGGTGGCTTTTTGTTGCTGTTCTGGTTATTCTTTGTACGTGAGGACCTTTGCCTTGCAGCGCGCGTTCCCTGCCCCTGCCCAGGCGGGGGGGCGGAGTGGAAAGTGTCATTCCCAGCCTGCCCCCGCCCGACGGCGTCTCCGCGGCTCTCCCATGCCGTTCCTCCTCCAGGAGGCATCCTAAGCCTGCACCCTGGACTGTCAACCTCCTGACCGGCCGCGTCCACGCCACCGCGGCGACACGCGACCCCTCCCCTCCGAGGGATGAGGGTTCCGGACGCGCGGGGCTCCGCCGGGCACCAAAGGGAAGGTCGGAGGCCTGCCTCCCCGGCGTCCCGGGAGCCGGCGCGAGTGTCGCCGCGGCCCTCCCCGTCCCTCGCGCTCGCTCTCGCGCTCCCCAGCCGCCGCGCGGCCGCCTCAGCCCCCTTATATAGCCCTCTAAAAATAGCTCGCCTCGCACCGCCTTGTAAGGCAGCAGGGAGATCCGCCGCGCGCCAATCCGCGCCTGCCGCCAGGGCCAAGCCCCGCCCCGGGCCCCGCTCTGCGCTCGCCATTGGTCCTCAGTGACTTCATGAGCCCCCCGTTTACCTTACATGGTCACACGCGGCCTAATGGACGCCCTCCTCCGAGATCCCACGGCTGCGCGGAGAGACGGGCGGGGGGAGGGAGTTCGGGGAGGAGGAAGAGTAGGAGGAGGAGAAAAGGGGGGGAACTACAAACTAGCAAGGATGGGGTGGGGGTGGGGAGGGAAGAGAAGGGGGGAGAGAGAAGCGATCGCGAGAAAAAAAAAATGCAACCTCCCAAAATAAAGAGCAAAGATTGCATTAGGAGCGAACAGCGCTGCAGAAATAGATGGCAGCTTCGTGTCAGTGAGTTTGCATCCCCCTTCCTGATCCACGAGCTGGAGTGATTAGAGCCCTGGAAGGGAATTGTTACTCCCGTGGAGAAGTCCCCTTTTCCTGGCAGTCGTCTGCACTGTACACGCTGGATGCCTCTCTCCATCCTCCCCACTCACGCTCTCCTCTCTCACCTCCTCTCTCCCTCTCCTGCATTGATTTTTTTTTTCCTTTTTAGTTGACTGAAACAAAACAAAACAAAAGGGCCACTGGATGTCTGCCTTCTTGGGGGGTGAGCCAGACAGACTGACAAACAAACAGACCCAACTGTGCTCGGGGGAGGGTTTCGCCTCCCGTTTTGCCCGGCAGCAGCAGCATGGACGTGTTGGCTAGTTATAGTATATTCCAGGAGCTACAACTTGTCCACGACACCGGCTACTTCTCAGCTTTGCCATCCCTGGAGGAGACCTGGCAGCAGGTGAATGATTTAAATTACTTGTGTAAATCGTGTGGTGGCGGCGGAGACGCAGGGGCTGCGTTGGTGTGGGCTTTGGGTTGAATTTTTGTTTGTTTGTTTGATCCCCCCCCTTTTTTGGCTGTATGTTTTAAAAAATGTTTTCCGAAACAGTCATATGCGCTTACCTCTCCACCCACCCCTAACCTCTTAGTGTGCCGAGCTGAGCAGCCGGTCCAAGCTGCCTGCCTTCCAGTCACCAACACACATCCTTGCGCACACGTTGTCGGGCTCACTGTCCCCCGTCAGAGACCTGCCGAACTTCTGCGGTTCGGAGGAGCCGGGTGGGAAGGTGGCTTGGGGCTTTATGAGCGATATCGCTGACAGGATACCACGTTCCTACATGCATGAGCCCTACCTGCTTGGTACCTTAAATCAGGTTCATCTGTTTCAACTGGTGCTTACGACCGTCAGATGGTGGGGTGGAGGAAGGAGCAAAGCGGAGTGTTTTCTCAGTAATTAGCGAATGTCAACAGAGAATAGGAGCTTGATTTTGAGATTAGAAGGTAGGCAAAAGGGAGAAGAGCCCAGAGACAAAAGATACTCAAGTAGGACAGGAAGATATATCCGTCTTAGGCTGACAATGCATTGTCGGTTTCCCCAGTGTAATGCCTCCAGAAAGAAAGCACCCTCTGTGTGTGTCCTTGTTTCTCTTTTTTGTTTGAGGTCCCTCTCCAGTTAAGACAGCACAACCTTGGACAAAGGGTGGTGTGTGCTTCCCTGCCTCTGACTTTGTCTTAGAGGACTAGTTAAGAAACTCCTGGGATGCTGAAGGGCACGGATGTCAAGTTGGCTAGGCGTCCCAGCAAGGATGAAGCCCGGCTGGTGACAAGTTCACTGGGCTTTGTGAAGTGGAATAAAGAAAGTGCTAGTCAGTGAAAAGTGCTGGATCTGCTGCGAAAACAGTGTTTTTTTTTTTTTCAGCAGCGATTAGTAGCTGCTGGGGGACATTCTGCAGGAAGGACGGTGGGTGGGGGCAGGGGGAGGGACACGGGTATTTAAAAATTCTACAGTGTGCACCATGGAAAGTCCAAGAAGACAGTCCAGATTTGCACATAGGAAGTGTGAATTTGTACAGTCGGTCCTGGAGAAACCCGCTTGCCCTTGGGGAGGGCTGTGAGAGGCTCTGTGTGTGGCTGCTCATGGAACTTCTCCGCTCAGTGACAGGAGCTTGTTAAGGCTAATGAACGGCTGAATTTCCTCTGCCCGGGATCCAAAGCAGGATTTGCCAGCTTGAGACTGAGATGTAACAGTTGCTGCTCTAGCAGGAGTACTTTGGCTTTTAATATAAGGAGCCCAGTGGCAAAGCTATCCTCTGCCCGTACCGCTGTTACTAGTTGTTGTTCTCCCCTGATCAGAGGCTGTGAGTTTCCCTGCAGGTATCGGCCTTTGGTGTCTGTGTGTCCATGCATGCATTCCTGTCCAGAGATGCTGGCAGATACTTGTGACTCTGTAAACACACACACAGTTCACACATTTTTAGCATAAGGCATTTCTTCAATGCATCCTTACCCCTATCTTTAACAAGACTATCTCATGCAGGGTCTCACTAGATCTTTTTCCTCCTTTTATTTCACATGTTCACATGCTAATTAAACGAAAATGTTGCCAGAATTTCATTTTCTGAAATAGCTTTTATTTCACACTGTCAGCCCACTGGTGTAGAATCGGTTGCATATTAACAACTGTCTAGACAGGTTAGGGACGGGAATCTGTTGATTTAGTCAGCCTGCCCAAGGCAGCCCTTGTTTGTGACTAACTGCTAAGCAGTGTTGGAGGGAAGAAAGTTGGCTTTATTTGTTACAACGTTCTCTCCTGATGAATCACACAACTTTGTTTTGGTTCAAGTTTTCACAGTAGTAAAGCCTGATTTGGGGAAGGCCTCTCTAGGGGAAACCTGCTTTTCTGGATCTGGCTAAATCATCCAGGAGAAACTCTAGATCTACAAAGGAACATCATTGGTTTGACAATTAGAGGATGTTTTAGATCTATTGTTTCCTAAGAAGCCATCTCTGCTCTTCCTTCTCCCCTCCTCCTCCTCCCCATCCATCTCTTCCCCCCATCAAGGAACCTCAAGCTTAGTTTCTATCTTGAGGCAAAGGAATTTTCACCCCTCAGAATCCCCTCATTTCTTGCCGTAGCCCTCTCTAACTGCAACCACTCTCACCTTAAAACCCCTTGCCAAGTTATTTCAGAGGTGTGTTCATACTGAAACACAACTTGTGGAGAAGCACTTATAAACGAAATGTCACTCGAAGGAGCTTTATGCCCTGGACTTTGTAGTCATAACTGTTTTTCATACAGGTGACTAAGACCCTATGTTTACACTGATGACAAAACCTCTAACCTCTATCCCTTCTTTTCCCCCCCTCCCTGAACCCTGTTGCCATTTCTCAGTGTGAGGGATGGTGATGGTTATATGCAACTGTTAGTTCCAAATCAGCCCTCAGATGATGAAATTTTGAGGCTTCTTGCTTAAAAACAGCTCAAGAAGGTTGCTACAAAGAACCCCAGGCAGGAGGAAGTTTCCTGATACTCTGGGGTAATCAGATTTTAGAGGTCAAATGAAGAGTAATTATTAGATGTTCTCTTAAAGTGAACAATGTACCTGGCCTCGGGGAGATAAGCGAAATACGGAAATTCTGATAATCTTATTTGGTTTCTAGAGAGAGAGTGGCTTGGATGATAAACCCAAGAACATCTGTGCATTTGAAAATTGAGGATGGACTATTTGGGGACTTTATTTTCAACTTATGGTATGGGATAATTGTCCTACTAGTCAGTGAGCCTATGACAAAGTCGCTTACTGTGACAGGGCCACCCTCTGACATGGAGATGATCATTTTGACATTGGATTTTCAGACATTGATGCCTTAGCCATATAGCTCCAACTCTGAAAATCGTTGCTGGTATAATTTAAAAATCCAAGTGGACATCCCACATTAACAGCTCTCCATTCCTGGGCTCTTACTGCATACTTAAGCACTTGGCCCAAGTAACATCATCTCTGCCTGTCATATAACTGTAAATTACACTGTGCTTATGTGGTCTATTATTTTATGGAATTCAGCTGACGCACAACTCTTAAGGCTACCAGCCCTGAGTGCTTTGAAAACTTGCAGAAAATTTTCCAAGAGCTGTCTGAGCAAAAGTACAAAAAAGTCAAGGGTAGGACAGAGCCGGAGTAGCTTATGGGGTACCACTTTATGATGGATTGAAGGAAATCCATTCATGACTTTTGTTGCCAATAGAAATTGTGATTTTTTGGGACTCACTGATGACTTGGAAAATAAAAAAGGATTTGATACAATATATACTCTTAGTTATTTTCTTCTAGAAAAATTCAAAGACTTTGAGAATTTTTATATATTCTTTATATCTCGTCTGCTGTTTCATGAGTACAGGTCAAGTAATGATGTTCTAAGTCTTATTTGGACTTAGCTGCATGTCATTGAGGAGCATGGCATGTTTACTTGAAAACTGTTATGGAATTATGGTCGTTGTTAATGCTGATTCATAATTGGCAGATGGGGTCAGTTTCAGGCCTCCTTTTTGCTTGGAGAAAATTTTCCATTGCTACTGGAAACAAATAAATAAATCATAGAACATTCCTCCTTCCTCCCCCATCTCCCCATTGTTTTAAACTAATGGCGTACTTGGCTACTGTAAGGACTAAAATGTCCCCATAACACTGCAATTTCGTCTTGGTTTCAGGCACCCGAAACACTTTTTATGAGGGCCTTTGGTACAAAGCATCTCTAGAGGAAAACCTACAGAAATGGTTGCATTCCAAGAACAATGTTCTGGTACCAGGAATGGAATTTGGTCTGTGAGCCACATTGCTTCTCCTTTTATGTGATGATCTTGCCTTTGCACTGCCTTCTACAGGCCTGAACAGCCAGGTGCTGTCTCAGCCAGAAAGACAAAGCAAACTGTGGGGTCCTCCATCTGCAGTTTTGCCTCTGTCCCCAATTTGCAGAAAACCTTGTCATGAATTAGAATTTCTTGGCAACAGCACCACCCAGGGAAATTTGTAGACACAAAGGAGCCTTGCTAGCCACATTGAAAGGATAAAATAGCTGGCTTTTTTTTTTTTGTATGTTATTTGTGTGTTCTTTAGTTACTGTAAATCTATTTTTTTGTTTGAAACAGTGACTTGGTAGATGAAAAAAAAATTAGAACTGCCCCTGTTATCCAGATTTTTCTTTATAAGGATGCAATCACTAAATAAATGTAGCTTTAAAAATGAAAGCACATGTGAATGGAATCAGTCACACACTGGGCCTTTCTTTAATAGATGCATTTCACATTCTTTTAATAGACACATCTTTGTGTAGATTTGGGGGCTCTCAAATGTTCAGTCTACCTGTTTGGAGTTTGGTATTTTAAAATGAGTGAACATTGTAATGCAATTATTTTTACTACATCTGTTCTTAGTAGGGGGAAAAGAAAGTCACCATTCTTTGTTTGTCATGAATCTCCCACTCTTACTCTTTACCCTGAGGAGAATGGGGTGTTGGGGTCCCATCCATTTAAAAGGCAGAGCAGAAGATGCAGGATGACAACCTTGCCCTGAAATGAGTTGTGTATGGGTATATCAGAGACCTTAAGTGTCCTAATGTAGACTCTTCCTCTCTCCCAGCCCATCCTAAATATAAATGCCAGTGGGGGCTAATTTGCCTCCCCACTTAAATGAGGATAGTTTAGAGAGGATCTTAATGGGGCTTTTACTGGCCATTGTCTTATGAAACTTCAGATTTTTCTCCCTTCAGGGAATTGTTGTATTTTAACTTTTTGAGTACAAGAAGGCGTTGCAATCATTTAAAATCATTATTTGTGCCTACTGGGGAGAGAAGAACACAGTTTACTCTGGCCAGTCCCTGCTGGCTCATGCTGATAGGATAGCTGCTCTGATACCAGACTGGGTGGTAGATGCCCCCTATCTTTGCAGTTTATAGTAGTGTGCAAGGGGTTTTTAATCAGCTTTGCTGGACCCCATGACTGGGCGAATGCAGAAAATGCCTCTCTGATTCTGGTTCATTCATCAGTTAGCATGCATGTTAGAAATGAGATTTGCTGAAAGTGTAGGACAGCTCCCAACTTAACTTGAGTGGTGCCAGAAGGGTAAGGGGCAGAGACTTGGTCTCTTTACAAATCTCTTTGTTCTCCCA
This sequence comes from Avahi laniger, assembly GCA_963575035.1. Lineage (NCBI taxonomy): Eukaryota > Metazoa > Chordata > Mammalia > Primates > Indriidae > Avahi > Avahi laniger. Next base: position 117,956 of record CAUYSK010050805.1, on the reverse strand, counting down.
AATCAGCTAAGTGTTTTCTTAGTATAAACAGGTGGAAATGTTTTAACCCCCAAATGCCAAATCTTACCAAGTACAGTGATTAGAAAACTCTACAACTACTAATCGTGTTAAAGTTGGTGAAACAAGTTATAGTAACTAATCATTAATGTTGTATGTGACGTTGACAAGTTAAAAAGCACTCCTTTCTCAGTTATACTGTATGCTCATGCTAGAACATCCCCATGAGAAACTATCTTTATTCAATCTAGAGTTCCCGAAAAAATAAAATGTTGCTATGATTAGGACATGCTTTTACCTAAGATTAGTCATGATCTTGCTTCTCCCCTACCTTGCCCTTATTTCCTGCTGCTAATTTACAGAATTATTTCCACTGCCTTGAGTCTTTTTGGTTTTCTTCAGTTGGTATTGGGTGTGACCCTAAGAACTTAATCCTGTTAAATATATTATGCCGTCCCACTCTCCATTAGTGCAGCTTCCTGCTGTTCTGTCCACCACATGCTTGACATGTAGATGTCACAATGTCACAGCCCAGTGTCCACAGCATCCTTGGGATTTGAGTCTAGTATCAGCCTGCTGGAGTGTGAGTGACTTCTGATTGAGCTGGTAGCTGAAACTAGTCACACCTTGTGGGATTTTCTTTGCTTATATTAAAATATAGAATATTTGACAGTAAGTACTTCATTCGTTAAGTACTTGTTATGTGCAAAATGCTGTGTTTGGCAATGCAGAGTTGAATTGGATATAGATTCTGCCCTCTGGGAGCTTGACTCTAGTAGGAGAGAGAAAGTAACAATAGAACAAGAGTGCCATAAAAGAAAATACTCAGTTCTGTGAGTGTTTGCAGGCTGACCTGTGCCTATCTGTATTTACTCACATTGTTATAACCTTGTTTATAAACCATGCTTCAAATTCACTGAGTTCTATTGTGGACATGGTTTTAGCTAATGGCATGTTGAGGGCTGGATACTTTAGGGCAGATGCGTATATGATATGAATACACATGTCCATAATGGCCAGGAAACATCACCCATGTCTGTGCCATTTGGAAATGATTAGAGGTAATTAAAATAATTAATGTAGAGCCATATGTGCTATCTATTTCTAAATATGGGTATACTGACAATTCCTGAGGGTCACATTGAAAATCAGGTCCCCAGCCTTGTACCAAAGCAAGGAACACAGAATGTCAGAATTTCACATCTTGAAAGGGTCTTGGTTTCTTCACCTTGAAAAGACTAGGATTGGACTAAGTGACTGTTAAAGCCAGATAAGGCATTGAACTCTCCAAGGTCACACAGCTTCTTATTAACACTGATTGTTTCAGGGCCCAAGAGGCTTTCAGATGCCCAAATCAGTTTGTTTTCTTTCCATGACACTCTCTGAATATATTAATACTTTGATTCACTTCTCATTCCCCACCCCCCCCTTTCTCATTACTCCCACCCAAAAGAGTCAAGACAATCACCCTTTCATTCTGAAGAGTACTGATACATGGAATTTGGGAATTGGCTGAGTCTTAGACCAAGCTATTGAGTATTTTAGAGAAGGGTTACTTGTGTAATTTAATCCCTTTTCCACTTTTAATAATGTGTTACGGTAAATTGGAAAATATACACTGCACTGAAAAACAAAACAAAAGCCCCCAATTATAAGTCTAGTCCTATAAAAAGTACAATCCCTTAAATAATAACAAATAATAACAAATGGAGCAGGATGCATTGAGGTGCATTGAGGCATGTGTGGGTGGAAGAGAGAACTGCATCAAACTCGAGATGTGAAATGGCTTTGTTCATGACACCTCACCAACAAGGGGACTGCATGAAACTTTATCACCAGCCCATGTGCCAATTCATGAAAATCTTTTTTTGAAGTCTTTTAAAATTCTTGAGAGAGTTGGATGGGCAGTGAGGTTGTAATGTTTTATAGATTTGAACAAAAAGAACCTCATATTGTAATAAGCAATTGGGAAGAAACTCAACCTCCATGAGGTTTTTAAAAAACTCTTGGGGGCTGGAGGATAAGCAGGCCTAATTTTCACAGTTGTCCCTAGTGAGGAAAGGGAAGCACAGGGGCCCTCTTCACTTTTTTGTCCCGATTACTTTCTGCCCTTCCTACCTCCTTGCAATCTCTGGTAGCTGTGATAGTGAGAATTCTCCCTCGGAACTCGTCTCACAGATCTCTTTCACCTCTAAGATCTTAGAAGTAGACAGCTCCTTCCCAAATGGAGACTTCTTTATGTCTTCAGAGCTATAATCTACATCTCCAACTCCACATATTTTCCTGCGTTTCAGGCCCACATTTTTGAGTTGGAAATACGTAACTGGCAAGAGAGGCTTTTAGGGTTATTCCACCATCACCTCAGCTGAATATGTCCCAAACCCCTAACTCACCCACTTCTTCCATGGACCATGTCCTTTTCCTGGCTTCTCTATTTCTTTTAATATTGTGACTGTTCTTCTTATGATCTGGGGTTGACACTTTAGTCATTGTGGCTCCTCTGCTTCCTTTGAATCTAATAAAAAATTAGATTTAAAAAATCTAATTAGCTGACATCTAAAATTAGTTGAAAAATCCCATTGATTTGGCTTCTGTGGTCTTCAATCAATCGCTCCCTCTGCCATTGCCCTGGAGCAGCCCCTGTCACCCCCCTGGACTTGTCTTTCTGCTGCCACCACCTGCTTTCAAACTGTCAGTGGCTCCCTGGTACACATAGGATGAGGCCAGACTTCAAAGAGTCAAGGTGTTCCAAGATTGGGCCTACGTAATTTTTATAAGTTTCCCCCCTTTTCTTGTGTAGTAAATGCCATCCAAATTAGGTGACCATGTTTCCTGCTTCTGTCTTTATTTATGTTATTTCCTTCAGCCTTTTCCTCTTCTTCCCTCTTCCTCTTCTTCCCTCCCCAAAGAAAATCTGGAATTTTCTTTGTCCAAGTTCCATCTCTCTGTCTCTCCCCCTCTCTCCCTCCCCCCTTCTCTCTTCCCATTGTCTCATTTTTCCAGTTAGGTTGTATGATTTAAAGTACAGTTGGTGCATTGCGTATAGTTTTGGTAATCATCTTTTAGTATATAACCTGCTTCTTAGCCTTGCACATCGTAGGCATTCCATAGTTATTTGGGAGTATGTCATGACTATGACTTAAGATTTGATGGTCTTTAGTAACGGATCTGAGTCATGGCTGCACCCCAGACCAATTAAATTAGTATCTCTTTGGGAGGGACCCAGGCATCACTGTTTGTAAAGCTTCCAGGTGACTCCAATATGCAGCCAAGGCTTTGAGCCATTAATAATTTGAGGATTAACATATTTCAGGGTTGCAGGTGCCTAGTCCTTATGTTGAAATATTTCATTTTTTGTGTAACTGGGAATCTAAGTCTACCAGAGTTTTATAGTAAAGCTAGACAGAACTGGTGCATGTGTTTCATCGAGTTCATTGGTTAGTAGCAGCTGCCCAAGTGTCGTTCCATCCTTCTTGTTTTGCTTTCCTTCACCCTGAAGTGTCTAAGGCAGTCCTGTTTGGCTCACATTTTCTGTGACCCACCAGAGGTTTGCTTAACCTGGTCAAATTCCATTTCTGGAAACTTTGTGGTGTTGGGCATTAAATTCCAGTCTTGCCATGTTTCAAATAATTCATCCTCAGTAGGTCCTTGGCCATGATTTTCCACTGACTTCAGCCTGTTCTGTGGTTTTAAAAGGATGGGTGCTTGCGTGCACATCTGTCAGGTGATGCCAGATGGGCATTAGGTAGCAGCTCTCCGTATTCTTAAATGACTGACCACACTGTTTGGAAGTCGACTCTGTTTATAAAGAATTTCAAAGGAACCATCTTTCTAGTAAAAGGAGCAAAAATAAACCATGGAAGAATTGCTGCTGAGAACATTCAGGCAAGGAGGCTGCCTCCACACCCTTAGAAGGCTTAGCTCCTGTGGTAATGACCGTGGGCATGTGGAGATCTTCACAAAGAAGCCTTAGAAATGCCTCTTTTTCAAACTGTGATGTTTGCAAAATTGTATGTACTGTAGCTACATCCTTTCATCTATAAACTGTCTTTGATGGGGGTATGGTTGGCAAAAGAGAACATTAGGATGGGAGCTCAGAGCTCAGGATGGAAGGGTGCCTTTTGGGAAGCTCAACCCAGCTGTGAAAATGGCAATTAGTCGTGGAGCAATTGCCCTGTAAGGGAATGCCTGCCTGCTCTTGACCCCACTCTGACCTTCACCTGCCAGAGCCGAGTTAGCAGGAATTCAATGCAGTGATCACAGTGTTGGCGCTTATTTTTGGAGAGGTGGCAAAATTTGCTCAGCATACAAAGACGTGGAAATAGATTCTCCCTACCCTGGACCTCTACCTTTTGAGCTTTTGAGCTTTTTCGTGTGTGTTCACCTGCTCACTATAGCTGTGTTAATGGAGCGCAGTCTCTGCCTATGGTGTTGAAGGACGTCTTCTGTGAGCAGGCCCTGTGCAGAACTGATGCTCCGGAGCCCTACTGGCGATGCTGCTCAATGTCAGGCTGGAGTCGTCTTCGCTTCTGCATGCCAAGATTGTTCAGCCCTCATCTGTGCATTTTCCCCTCTAGCTCAGGTTCTTGCTTTCCTTAATCGGGGCCAAGAGAGGATTTCTTCCGTGATGGGGATTTTCATGTTTGCTTGTGAGAATCTAACAAACATCTGTATTGAGCTTTTGTTCTGAAGGGCTTGGGGTGTTTTGCTCATGGTCTGTTGTCATTGGCACATTCTTTCTGTAACTAGGGAGCAGGCAGATATTACAGAATTTCCCATTCAGAGGTGAGAAAATTGGGGCATAGGAAGATTAAGCAAGTTGTTCTACAGAGGCTGCAAAGCAAATGAGTTGCAAAACCTCTGGCGGGGTACACTTTCCTCTTCCCTTTCTCCACTTGGCTGTTCTTCCTATCATCAAAATAAGTACCCTAATAATATCTAATATGTATCAAATACTTCCTAAACATGGTATCATTTGAGTATCTTATATGAGTCATTTCACTTAATGCTCCCGATGACCCTGTGAAATACATATTCTACTTACCCCCGTTTTACAGATGGAGACATTGAGGTTGGAAGAATTGAATGGCTTGCTTAAAGTCACACAACTTGGAAGTGTTTGAGCCAGGATCCAAACTGGGGCAGGCTACCCAACAATCTCAATTTTTGCATTTACACTAATTCCTGGTTAAGCAGGAGACATTAGAGCAGAAGCCAAAAGTCATGGCCTGGTGATCAGTGGACCTGTATGGATTCCAACAGGTCATTGATCTTTCTTGTTTCCAGGCCTTGGTTTTCTCATCTGCGAGAAAATCTAGACTATGCTGGATGCTCCTTAAGGTCATGGTGTTTTGTAGTAGACAGATTACATGGAGGCTTTGAAATCAGGCAGAGCTGGAACCTTGAGAAAGTCACTTAACATCTCTGAGTGGCATTTGTCATCTGTGGAATGGAGTTATTAATTCCTATGTAAGAATTGGCTCTCCAGCCCGGTTTCTGGCACATAGCATCCACTCAACTAGTGCTCTTTGCTTTCTCAACCCCCCCCCCCAACCCCCCACCCCCAGTAATAGCACAAAGTGGCACAGTGCTCTTTCTCTAAATAGTATCTTTGGTCTCTCGAAGATCCCAGTGAGCCTGAAGTGTCTAAGAAGCAATGAATGAGGGAAGGCAGAGTGCTGGGCATTGATATCTATGGTGTTCCTTTATCCATCCATAGGACTCACTGTCCATAGGACAGACTCTCAGTAAGTAACTTGTGCTTAGAACTGAGGAAAGACTAGCAATACTCATTGCCCCCAGAAACTGGGCCTAGTTTGACATCCTTGGCTTGCTCATGGGAATGTCCAACCTGTTCACCTTTCTTTCTCTCCAGTCTTACTTATGACTTACTTAAGTTTTTCCAGAATCCATTTTTTTTTAAGAACCAGAATTAGGCATATATAATATAATACAGTGCTGGTTACTGCACCTGCCATTTCTGCCTTACCTGATGACTGAGCCTACAGCAGCTTATGAGAGTGAATCAGGTTTTATGAGATCTATAAATATCTCAGATAGAATTTTTATTTCATTTTCCCCCTTCAAATGAGACATAATGGAAGCACTCACATACATAAGGAATATTCTTTCCGTGATAAAATAGGGTGTTTTTGAATTGGCCTCTGAAAAGCAATAATTTGATGTGGTGGTTCGTGTTTGGAGTTTTATGGGGGAGGGGAAGAATCGTACATATGCTGCTATAAAACTCAAAGATTATGTCTTCATATTTAAGGTTTAGCTTAGCACCTATGGAGAGATTTATTTCAGAGATGCCAGCCCCATGCGAAGGCTGCATTCGCTCCTTCTGTGGATCGTGTATTTGTGTTTTCTTAGATACACAGAAACCAGGGAAGGAAAGTCCCGTTGGCTGGCGAGAAGTGGGCTCTCTGAGGGAACTTTTCCAGTTTTTTGTCTAGTCTGTTTCAGACGCCCCAAGGGAGGATGTCCTCATCCTTCTCTCTACTTCTCGGACTTTCCTGGGAAGATTTCACACCACTTCATTTATCTCAATGAGATTTTTTTTTTTTCTGGAATTATACTGAAAAAAAAAAAAGATTCTTAAGCTTATTTATTTTCTTAATGTTCATTAACCAATACCAGGAATGGAAACGATTTTTATACTTTGTTCTTTGAGGAGTACCTAGAAGGAAACTTGAACCTATAACTTAAAAAAAAAAGCATTTTCAAAAACAAATGGCGAGGCAACCATTGTTAAGTGCCTCCTTTTTCCTGTCTGTAGAATGGAGATCACAGGCTCTATTTGCCACGTCTTGGTCAGGGCCATTGTGGCAAATTTAACTATAGATTTAACAGTTGTTTTTGAAAAATTGAATGTCTGACTCTCTGACCACTTAGTTGTTGTTTGTTTTTTTTTTTCAACACAAGCTACCCCTGTATCTCCCCCACCCCATTCTCAGTAGCTTTATGTTTAACTAGTTAATAATTTAATTTGTTCTTAAAAAGATAAACCATGTGAACTTAGTATACCTGAACCAGAGACATGCAGAGGACATTTTGCCTTAATGTCATTTAAATTTTTCTGTTTCACATCCTCTCTCTGTGTAACATAATCCTAGCACTTTGGCTTTGCTCCATACACTCACTGTTCTGTGTTTATTATCAAACGATGTGAATTCTCTGGTCCTCAGTTTCCTTGTGTAGTGTGGGGGTAAAGTTAGGAACAGTGAGATTATCACACATACAAACAAGGAGCTCCTACCCTGAACTGACTTGAAGATGTGTTTTATTTGGCCAGCATGCCAAATAAAATAAAATATTTTAATTTTCTTTTAAATTTGAATGCTTTTAAGACAGATCACACACTCTTCAATTAACCTTGGCCCTCCTGTTTCCACCTTGCATCATTTCTGATCTCTGGCAAGGGGAGCATGCATTTAGGTTTGTGACCATCCCCTCCCCCGCCAGACTAGCAACTCTCTAAGGCACCTTCCCCTCCAAAATGCTGTGTTTGGGGGACAACCTTTATTTCACTATCACAATCTCAAACTGGCTTGCTTTCTGCTCTCATCCAGAATCCATTTTCATTTCTTTTTAGGTTTCTCTGCCTTGTTGAATGTCTTTGTTTGGGATTCTATTTTATAAAGCAATTTCCAAATTGCATCTCACTTTTTCCTAGTCATCCAGGTTCTGTTGTAGATCATCGAAATCTGCGATGGAAAAGACCATCTGGTTCACCCCTCCCCCCACCCGGGCTGAGCAGTTGCTCTAGAGCATGTTCGTTCCTTATTGGTATTTGCAACATTTTCCAATTTGGAAACCAACTCTGATTTTCCTGAGCATGCAGCCTCTTCTTGGTCTAAATGGAAGTAAAATGGAATACTACCAAACAAAAAATTTTTTTTCATCAGACATCCCCCATTAACAAAAAACGATTGCTTATTGTCATGGTTTCTTTTGCCACTCCCAGAGACCCAGCTGGCCAGTGGTGGAAAAAACTCCTTTTCACTGGGAAAAAAAACATGTAACACGTTTTCTTAGTCTGATATAGAAGCCTGTTGTACAAAATTCCAAGAACCACTTCTTCCATTAACTGCTTATTTTTTGTGGGAGTGGATTTTATGTGACTTGTTTCACTGAGGAAGTGATGCTTTTTGTGTGAAGAAGTCCAGGGTATTATAATAAAGTACTTTCCTGAGAATCAAGTAATTTGCGTTCTTCCTACCCTTGGCACTCAACTGCTGCCAGCAAGGCACTTGGCCTTCATTTTCCAATGCTCTCAGGATGCTATTCTACATTAGGGATGTTTAAAAAATATATATTCTTTTATATTGGCTTCCTTATATTACTAAGGATGTCATTTAGGTTGACCAGATGGTGATTTTTAGGGTCATTCTTTTCCTGATTAAAAAAAGCCATTTGTTTGAAAAACTTGATGCTGGGTGTTCCTCCTCCTTTTTTCCAAGCTCTAATTACTTTTTCTTTTCTTTTCTTTTTTTAAATTTCTAAGTGCTAAGCAAAGGCACAAGGTCATTATTTTATGTGTGTGTGTGTGTATGTATATTTTTTCAAAACCAATAACTCTTTATTTTACTGTGTGTGAATTAGCTACTATTAAAATATTTCTGAAAAATATTTCTAAAAAGGAAGGAAGGAAAAAAGAAAGAAAGGAGGAGGAAAGAAAGAGAAGGAAAGGCACACATTTTGTGGACATAGACTGTCCCTGCATAAACGGTTTACTCTGCAAAGAAGCAGAATGCAAACCAGTTGTCCCCTTCCCCAGGATATGCCTGCCTCCTTTTTTCTCTGGCTTGTGCATCCACGAGCTCTTTTTTATGCTCCCTATTCATAGGGACTAGGATTTTACAAATATCAGAACTTGAGGAGCACTATATACCTCATTCCAGTCCCTCCTGCTCCCCCTCAGTTTGCAGATAACCTGCCTCAGCTTTAGAGATTATTATTTAAGTCCAAGCCAGTATTTGGCCCTCAAGAATTATGGGCCCCTTTTCAGTATTTTAAACACATTCCTATGTTAACACAACGTGTGGTACAGCATGGCTAAGAGCAGTGCTTCTCAAAGGCTGGGCTCCACTCCATGAGGCTTCATGGGCACAGTGTTAAATAACACAGAATCACCTGGGAGGCAATTTTATTCTCTTTTCAGTTTGCTTTCAGTCCTTCTAACTCAAGGAGAAAGAGTCAGCTTTGTTGTAGTATGCCTTTAATACTTTTCTAAGGTTTGGTAATCTCTCCTTCCTCCCTTCCTCCCTTCCTTTTTCGCTCCTTCCTTCTTTCTACTTTTTTTTTTTGTTTAAATAAAGAGAACATGTCTCATACTCAAAGCTTTTGACAGGCAAACATCCAGTTAAAAGTAAATAATATTGTTTCCATTTTGTTTTTCTATTTTTATGATTATTTTCTGTTAATGGGCATTCCCAGGAAAATAATTTTAAAACACATGCAACCTTAATATATAATGCCTTAGTGAAGCAACTAAAACATGAAAATCATAGGGAAATGATTGTACAGATGAAATGCTGATTTGATAAAAATCTGTGAAGGTGAAATGAAATTAAAGTTTGAGAAATACTGATAGAGAAAATTCAAGGAATTCAGCATTAGAAAGCCTAGAATTTAGTCCTCACTTTGTAAGTATAAACCAGGGTGAATTATTAAACTGTGCTTTCCCGTCTGAAATGTGTGGGGATTGTAATAATAGGCTTGTTGTAATCAAATGATATATGGATGTGCAAGTGTTTAATAAACTATCACATGCGATGCAATGTTATTGTTTTCTGTTCTGTGGAAGGGGAGGCTTTTGTTTCAAGCCTTACACTATTACTTCTTTTTGATATTTTTCCTTTTTATTTCCATTCAGTTTTCTAAGCAGAAACTTAGTAGCTTCTTATTTGTTCAAATGGGGCTATTACTTGTGCCTTAATTATGACACTTTCAAAAATTTCCTACTGGTTGTCTAAATGGTTATATAAAGCTTTCTCATTTCTTTTGTGTGGGTTCATGTGTTCGCATTAAATTTTGAGAAAGTAAAACATAGTCTGTGGAATATAGTATGTTAGAACTATTAGATAATTGATACATTTATCTTAATTTATTATTAAGATACATTTTTAATAATTAAAATATTTTACTGCACCCATGAAACAATTGTGTGCATGTGTGTGTGTGTGTGTGTCTGTGTCTGTGTCTATGTGGTAACACCAGGGGAGGAAGGAAATCTGGGTTTGGGGAGAACTGAGAACCTGGAGACCTTTACTTCTGGAAGTGGAAGTCTGTGTGGCTAAAATGACTCATTAACAATACACTGTCACATGTCATTAGATGAAAAGAAGATGAGGACTTACCTGGATAAGAAGTCTCAGACTTACCAGGACCTCTAAGTCTGACTTTCAGGGAAACCTGCCACTTTATGCCACACTGGGGTTGGGGTGACAGAACAGCATGTTGCTCTCTGGGACATGGACTCTTTTCCCAGCCTGAAACAGCCTTGGTAGAGGGTAACTGCAGATGGGAACTCTGACATGAGGACCACGTTGACTGTGTTGGCCAAACCTCATAAACTCTTCGACTGAATATGCTCAGATTTACATACTGCTTAAGACAGGCGCCATATTGGCCAGGATTTGGCAGCCTGGGTGTCAGGTGCAAAGGTACACTCTCATTCTGTCTCCCCTGGAGCCTGGTGGAAATGAGAGCACATCTGCATCTCTGTCCGAGAGGCCCTCTGGATGTCTTCCTGTCACCAGTAACTGCAGCAGGAACGCTGTACCCACGGTGGACAGTGCCATCGCCGAGCTGAGTGTGAGCACAAGTCAGCCAGGATGAATCGCCAGCAGTTTCTTGGACCACTAACAGCGTTTTCAGTAGAGCAGATGTGGGCAAGCCTGGGGTATGGGCCCAGGAGGCCCTTTTTTCTGTGTTAGTCTGGCACCCCTGCTGAACCTCAGCAGTGATAAGTGCTAGAAAAATGTATAGCTAGTCTGGAAGACAAAGTCAGGGCCTCCTGGAGAGAGCGTTGAGTGGGGGTGTTGCTTTCAACATATTTTAAACTTTTTCTCCCCAGAAAATTTTTGAAGACCCATCTCAGAAAAGAAAACCTACTAGTTTTTGTATTATCGACTACAAAATCAACATCGCTAGGTGGCACTGGGGAAAAGACAGATTTATCAGTGCCTAAGAGCTGATGGAAACTGCATGCTTTGGGTAGAACAAAGAGTTAGGTGTAAGGAGACATTCCATTGTTTTTATGGTCCTGAACAAAAGGAAGAACATGAGGGGGCACAGATAATGACTGGGCGTATCATATGTTAAGGGCACCAAGAATTTAGAGAATGAGGATTGGGTGAGGGGTGGAAGGATGATAGGAGATTTCTGCCTCCAAAGTAGATACTGGCGAAGGACAAGTTAGAGAGCAGAAGTCACAGAGATGGCCCCCGGGAGCCAGGCTAGTAACATCATTGAGTGAGACAGGCAGAGTGTAAGGCAATAGAAATGGGGACTGTGGTGACACAGAAATTATAGACCCCATCTAAAGGGGCAGCTGCCACTAAGCTCTAGCCAGATGCTACTCTAAAGACATGCAGAACCCATTGCCAGACCTTCTGGTTTTTTAAGAGAGGCTAGAAATCTGAATTTTTATTTCAAGTTTCTTGATTTTTTAAAAAACATGGGCAAAATAAAAATATTGCATGTGTTGAAAAACCATTGTGGGCTGGATCTGACCACTAGGCTACCAAGGTTTTAGCCCATCTATTTTTGGGGGGTTGAGTAGTTCTGTCTTTATACATCCAATCATAGTGAAAGTTTGCACTTAGAATAGCCCTGGGAGGCAGCAGTCCAGTGGCTGGGCAGGGGCCTCTCTTGCTCTGTCTGCCTGGGTAGACACTAGGTCGAGTTGAGTGGGGTCTCTGAAGCCCCCAGCTGCCATTTGCCCAGGCTGCAGACTTCCGTGGGTGAGTGGAGGTGAAGAGGGACAGGAATGTCAGCCTCTTGACCCACGTCTGTAGGGATTTGTTGGGACATACCTTTGGCTCAAACTCCCGCATGAGAAATTTGATTCTAGGGTCGGGAATGTGACAAAACACTTGAGTATTCAGCTGGATTTTTGCCGTCAGTGCGATTTGCAGGCAAGTGTGGCCATAAAATGCCTGAGATCATGAATTGGATGGACTCCTCTCTGGAAAGCCATACCTTTCTCTGCAAAATTAAATATCTGTGTACTTTTAAGGTTTAGCTTTGATTTTTTTTTTTAAAAAAGAGGATAGAAACCCAATTATTATTATTTTTTTTAAGAAAGAAACATAAAATGCTTCAGATCAAGCGGTAACATTCCAAGTTCACTATAGTTGGCTTTATTGGAAAACATGGTTTTGTTCTTTAAAGAAAATCACACATGTCCTGAAACATTTCAAGATCTGGCTGATGTTACCACGCTGGCCAGCAGAGACCATGGAGGCACCAAGGCCAGGGGCTGATGTTGTTATTCAGCCCGTTATGTTATCCAAGATCTTTGCCGCCATCAATTAGTTACTCCTCCTCTCACGTTAGAGTTCCTCCATCGTGGCTTTCACCATCAAGCACTGACTTATTTCATTGTAAAAAAGCTTTTGTTTTGAAATAGTTATAGACTCATGGTAAGTTGCAGAAATAGTGCAAAGTGGCCATGTACCCTTCACCCAGCTTCCCCCAGTGGTGTCATCTTACAGAGCTATCCTAAGGCTTATTTTATTTGAGGCACTCGCTCTGAGGGAGTGAGGTGGGTGTGGTAGGGGAATGCCTAGAAAAGAGGCTGAAGCCCTTCTGGGGCAAGGGAGGGCAGGGGAATGGGGGGGGAGAGAAGCATCCAGGCCTCCCCCACCCCAGCCTCTCTGCACCTGGGGCCTTTCAGCTGTTCAAATGAAAAGCCAATTATCTTCTGCGTAAATGAGAAAAAAAAGGAATGAAAGTGTCTGTTACATATGCTGATATGCATAACAATTTAAATTAAAGGATATATAAGCACTTGACAGTTGGAGGGAGAAGGAGGGGAGGATGCTGGGGGGCAAAGAAAGGGAGATTTTTAATTTTTATACCTTTTCTGTTCTGTGTAAATGTTTTTGACCTTCAGTAGGATCATTACTTTTAATTTTTTTAAGAGCAATCCAGGTGACGGAATGGTGGATGACTTATGTTTTCCCATGTTTGTGTTTTTTTTGGAAGCTTATATGTTAAGTTAAAAAATGCAAACTTCTTGAGAGGATCAATAATTTAGACCATTAACAACTGTCTATAATTACAGCACAATTGCTGTTCTTTTAGTGGGAACAATAAATGAGCCCTACTTCTCTGTTCTCTTAACCTGAGAAAATATTAATAGATATAGGAATCAGGCAGGTAGAGGTCAAATATCAGCTTTATTATTGATAAAGCCAGACTTAGACCCAGTTGGCAAAAGCAGTCTTAGTCCAGCTTCCCCACATATGCCCTGTCCCAGCCCCTGCCAGCCTGTGGGCTGACCCACCATGGGAAAGTGCATGTTGCATGGAACAGCAGGTTGCCAGGAATCTCCATGCCTTACCTGTCCTACCTGGGTGTCAGCGGGGCCACCATGTCCTGGCCCCAAGGTGCTTCCCCCATGGAAGTGGGCCGAGTCAAGCCCTCCATGGGGGAGGTCAGGGGGTTGAGAGATGAGTGAGCCACGCATTATTTTTTCTTTTCTTTCTTTTTTTTTTCTTTCTGTTTTTTCCTTCTAATATTACCAATCGCTTTCTCTCTTGGGCAGGAGTGAGTGAAGGAAGAAAAAGGAAGTCCGAAGGCCTTAATTCTAGGATATCCTGGAAGATACTTACTTATGGAAGTGGAGGCCACTTAGGGAAACACAGGACAAGGGAAAGGCTTCCCCTAAGGAGAATAAAGACCAAGAGATGAGGGAACATTCCAGAGGAGGCGAAGGGAAGGGTCCAGGGAAGCAAGGGAAGGGACTGGGGTGCACAAAGGAAGACAGGAAGCAGCAGGTCTGACTCAGGGGCAGGGGTCAAGGGCATATTGCCCCAGGCCTCAGAACACTGGCTGGAAGGTGGCTGGGAGGAGTCAGGGAAGGGAAGTGATCAGGGCGTGTTTAGTTGTAGTGTGTCTTGAATTCCCCTAACCTGGCCTGCAAGTGAAAATGAAGGGGATTTGAGGAATATAGCCTCAATGGAAGGGTGGTGGAGAGATGAGAACAGAAGAATTTCTAGAACACTCTGGCTGCAGAGATTGCCTTGTCCTTTAGGTGTGTACCTGTCCACTTGCCTGTTCTTGGTCACTTTACGTTAGAACAACTCTTAGTCCCACAAGTCACCGGCCCTTGCTAGATGAGACTCCACCACCCGTCAACAAGGGATGAAGACATTAGATGATCACATTCATTCATAATAAACCCTTGGGATTCTTGGAAAGGAAGTAGAGAATTCTTAATTTTGTAGCTGTGATTTATTTCTCTTGTGTGATTTTTTGTTCTCTTTCTTTACTTCATTCACTTAATTTCTCCTTCCCTTCCTTCCTCTCGTCCTTTCTTGAGGACTTTCCACGTGCCAAGCACAGTGCTAGCTGCTGAGGATGTAATAGTGAACCCGACATTGTCTGCTCTCGTGACACCTGGAGTCTAGAGGTGGACCCAGAAGACAGACAAATCAATATAGACGTGTGAATTGTGATCAGGATATAAGGAAAGGAATAGGGCGCCAGGAGAGAATGTTCTTTAGTAACTTTCACAGTCCCATCTGACATTGTCAAGGAATTTTCCTGTTCATCTTCCCCAAAACGTTCTTCTCAAAACTTTTTCCTGAAAGTTTACAGTTACCACTTAAAAGGAATCTAAAATGGAACACACAGTTGAGAACACTTACAACTTTTAAACACCTGGATTTCATTTATTACTAGTTTCCTTCCAGCTTTTATAACTTCCCTTCTATGTATCTAGCTGGAGTTCTCATTTGCCTAAGCAAAAATGTTGCCTAGTTCATATTCTAGGTAGATTGTTAGTGTTGAAGACATGTATTATTTTTTAAAGGGGTTTTTTTTTTTTTTTAACCTCGACTTCTTTCTGTTGAGTAGTAGATTTCTGTTACTTCTTCCATTGGAAAAAAAATGAGAGAAGACTAGGAAAAGTTAATGGGTCTCTCCACGTCACATGTTAAACCATGTCAGGCAGGAGATTTTGACTGAGCCTGCCAGGTAAGGCCTCAGTGATATGGTACTGCCTAGTATTCCCTAGCAAAATCTGTGTGTGTAGAAGCAAGAGGCAGGTTATGGCCATCAGTGGTGCTGATTGTTTTTTAAATATAGATTTGATGAGTGGTCCATTTCTTAAATTCTGCCCAGGACTGATTGGTGAGTTGTCATTGTTCCCTGTTGACAGATGTGAGTATCAATAGATGCATCCGGCTGCATTTGTCTGATTCTGGCTTGGTGTATGGCTAAAGGAGAATAAACACAAAAATCCTTTCTGGGAAGAGTCATGCATCTTTAACAGCAAATGGATTGAATTGATGTAAGTCTGATTTGCAACAGGGGATGCTTAACCTTTTATCTAGAATCAAATGCCAGAATTGGAGAGGCTGCAGCCAACCTTGACTGCACAAAGATAAGATGTTTGCTTGATCTGCATGATCGGAGGGAAGATTTGAGGATTACGATATGTCTGCAAACTTATTTTGTTCGCCTTTATTGTCAGCAGATTTACAGCCCTGCAGTGACAGATAGTGGCACTGCTTGGGGTTAGGGGCAGGGTAACAGAGAGACCAGTGTGTGTCCTCAAAGGAAGGGAAAGACTTAGCAAACCCCTGGTCACTGAATGTCAGGAGAGTTGTTGGTGATAACGGACTTGGTGAGAGAGGCCTGGGTCATGTGACCTACGGGAAGCAAACAGTGACCCAGCCGGGCAGGGGTCCTAGACAAATCAGAAGGAAACCAAGGATATCACTGGTGGCTTCATTTTCTTGCAAATGTAACGATAGCTCTGTATTTTGTTCTGGTGAAAAAAATTGAAAATGGCTCATTTTGGTACTTGTTGGTGACTCAGGAATGCAAGAGTGCAAAATTAATGACAATGGGATGCTTTAAAATTTGTGACTGCAGATGAAGGAGTGTCACATTGTTTGATGCACTTAAAACTTTTGCCTTAGGTTAGCCCCTGGCATGACTTTTCTCTCGCTGGCACTTTGGAAATCTACACCAAACAACAGCTCTCTGCCATCCAGCCTTTGCTCAGTCGAGCTATACTTTCCCCTCTGTGACAGCTCCTAGACCCCATCAGCACCGGGTGCATCTGTTGCGCTTCCAGAGCAGTTGCCTCCCTAGAGTTAAGACTTTAATGAAGCATCCTTTCCCCTGGAGCCAACCCTGCCCTTCCCCCGTCTTCTGTCTCCACCAAAGCAGAGAGTGAAGCTCTCTCTTACGATATTGCAGAATTAATAATGCCGCTCTATTGATTTTGTGAGCCGCTCAGTCACGGGGGACCGTGTGGGGGGGTTGGGCCCACATCTCACAATGTGCTTCCTCCAACTCTCTTCCAGCCCTGGAGCTTTTGTTTTGAATCTGGAAGCTCCAGACCAGGGCTGGATTTCCAAAGGTCAGATGTGCCTGCACATTTTGTCTTTAACAAGTGAGCCTGGCTCTGGAGCCCTCGCTGAGCTTGCCAGCGTTGAACCTGCACAGTAGCAGCAGGACAGTAGCTGCGCCCTAGCCAGGTCCGTTTGCCTGACACACCACCTTGAGAGCGCCTCGAGGAGCCGCTCCGGGTTATTGGCCAGGAGAGTGTGGTCAGAAATGCATGTCTACAGGAAGGGGTGAGGTTTCCTTTTTGCTTAGAAAGCCAGAAAAACATCAACAGAGAGAGGCTACAAAGGAGAAAAACATACCCAGGCCCTGAACCTTCTGTCGCCCAGCCAACGAGATGTTGGAGGGTTTATTAATGAGGGAATTTCAACCCCCACCCCCCCTTTTTTTTTTTTGGTGGGGGAGAGATTTTTTTTTTATCTTCTCATTTCTTCCTTTTGTTCTTCTTCTCTTCCATGTTTTCTTGTCTTCTTCCTTCTCCTTGTACTTTAAACCTTATGTGCACAGATCAACTGATCTCTGAGGAACTGACGTTCTTTTATTTAATGATGAGAATTTCTTAACTCATTGTTTTCAGGCAACTCAAGGCTGAATGTAATTCTGTGCTTGATTCAGTAGCATTTTCTTTTTTTTAGCTAAGATTTTTTTGGGTAATATTTATTTCCACCTTTTTGCTTATTGTCATTTTGTGGTTTGTCATGTGTGTGCTTTAAACTGGGAGCATTCATCTGAAAAAGAAAATGCTTCAAATGATGGGTTTTTTTTTTGATATTTAGGTTCAGGCATATTATTTGGCAACTTTAATATGACTACTAGGCCTTTTAGGTGTGTTTCGAGCTCTTTAATCTTTTCTTGAGTTATCACTGAGGATATCAAGCAGCCACCCACTGCCTTGTAGTAAGTATATTGGCAAAGCCGAACCCAGAGCAAACCAGCAATGCAATTATCAGCCAAAAATATTTGACATTTTCTAGGCTCTGGGGATGCAGTTCTTGCTGCTGCATAGCATGTACGCTATGCATCAGAACCCCCGACTGCTCATCCTTTTTGAAAGACACAGTGGGGCTTTCATGCCTCTACCCCCTTGCTCATATCATGTGCTCTTTTTAGAATGTTCCCTTTCTCCACTTGGCAAAAGCTCACTCATTTGTTAGGGTCTAGCTCAAATGTGACTTCTTCACACAGCCTTCACTGACCTCACCAGGAAGAGGGAAGTGGTTCCTTCTCTCTTGCCATAGCGCTTTTTTCTCCCTGGTTATATTAGTGGTATATGGCATATTAACTTCCATTCTGTGTATTCCTATCCCTCTGTCTTCACTGTACCACGAGCACCTCGTAGGCAGGTACTGAGCCCTAGGGTCTTCTCTAGCATGGTGTCTAATATAAAGTGAAAGCTCAGTAAAAAATTGCTGAATTATTTTTTCAAAGAAATATAAGAAAACAGTCCCTGCCCCTGAAAGGCCAGCAGAGTTCAAACAGGTGTAACTTGTTTACCCTGGTGGCGCGTTCTTTTTCTTCAGTCGTTATACTACTGGGCAAATGGACCAATCTTCCAGTCACCTCAGAGAAGAGCATGCAATGAAAAGTAATAGTGGCCCCTAATCATTAAGCTTTTTTAAAAAATTCATTGAAGAAGCATTGATTGGGCAGCTACTGTTTATGCTAAACATGGTGCTTATCCCAAAAGAAGTTGAAAACTTGGTGCTGGAACCCAAGGCTCTTGTGGGTTTGCCATAGCTCTTGCCTCCTCCTGCTTGACATTTCATGGTGCCATCTCCGTGTGTCCCTTGCTCCTGTGACAAGATTCTTCTTGAGAGCAGGGATTCGAGCTCATTACTGCCAGGCAGGAGCAGCTGAGCAGAGGGGTAGTGACAGTGCCGCTCGTCTTACTTCGTCCAGCTGGGGCTCCGCTCAAATAAGGGCTTTCTTGGGAAACTTGGTGGGAAGTGAGGCTTAAGTTTCCCCAGCTGGTATCCAGCCTAACAGACAGTTACGTTGTACCATAATTGGGGCCCACAGGGAGGAAAGAACTGCCCAAATGTGCCTGTTTTTTTCTTTCGCCTCTCCTTTCATTAGGAACAGAAGTCTCAAATTGGCAGCTCTGGGCCCTTTCCTTGTCTTACACACTCTAACTTTTTAATTCTATTTACCAACACTTAAAAAATTTGAAAGATTTCACATAAACTCTCTGGATTTTTGGCTTCTTTTGAAAACATTTGCCAACACTGGACCTCCATTTTCCATGTGCGTCAATGAGCCGGAGCCATGTAGCAAGCTCCCCTTTCAGAGGGCGCGGGCTGTCCAGTTTACCACAGTCCCCACCCCTCTCTACTGCCACACTCCGCGACTGTTTCACCGATACGTGTTATGCTCCTGGCCGCTGTACGTATTTGAGTTTGAATCCTAACTTAGATTTCTCAGAAGGGGTGTTACCTTCTAGAGGAAAGCACCTTCAGAAATAACACCTATCTACGCCAACACCCCAAGGACAATCGTGTGGCCTTGTCTCATGGGCCCTCATCTGGGAGGCTGAGCAGAAACTGCAGTCCAGAGTTTGAAATTGAGACATGGCACTCGTATAAGCAGAGGGATCAGAGTAGTAAATTCCATCTTCCTTATACCTGCTTTCCCTAGACAAGCAAGATTCGGTCATGAGAAATTTATTATATTCACAGAGAATTTTTATAACATTGGAAAGAATTTTATATGTCTAGTCCACTTTACCAAGGACCAAAGAGAAGATGACTTGAGGAAGAGCACATACCTAATTACATAGAAGGAGCTGGTAGAAGTCTTGCTTTTTGTGTATGTTCTCTCCATGACCCCAGAGTGCCTTTGCTTTACGTACTTATAAAAAAGTCCCAAAGTTGAGGATTTTAATGCTTAAGACTGATGAGGCACCCCTTCCCAAGGAGATGCTAAATTAACTAATTTTTAACAAAGATGGCTTTCCACCACCATGCATTTCTGAATCACCATAATCTTCTTCACCCACTGGCCACCCTTCTTTTTGGTCTGTTATTACCAGATGATTATAGACAAAACCACTTTAAAATTAATGTTTAGGTTCCATGGAGGGAGCAGGGCCAAGTGCGAATTTTCCCCTGGAGCTGATCCGCTTCCCAAAGTTTGATGGATCCTCTTGGTTAGAGGTGTGTTACTGATGAGAGAGCTGTTGGCATCCAGGATTTTCATATAGGAATGAGGTGCTTGCTGGACATCTGTTTTTCATTGCTTCTATTTTTCCTTCTCTTCTTGCTGCTTCTGTTTCTTACATGTCTTTTTCTAGCTGCGTTTTCTATTTGAATCTTGAACAAAAGGGAGGGTGATTGATAGTACTGGTGTTGAAAATGAGCCAAGAACCACTATTCCAAAAAGCACTGTGAAGAAAAAAATGTTGACTCTTGTTTAGTCAAATTTGTATTTTTATATTTATTAAAATTAGGAAATGTTTTGTAAATGTTGGCTAGCACATTCAAATCCCTCCTTTAAAAAAGTTTATAAATTTGAGTTTCTGTGTATTTGGCATTCATCAAATAAACAAAATAAGAGCATCAGTAAACTGTATTTATTAATATATAATAAGTTTTCTCAGTTCAAATCTTTAAAAAATGCTTCTAGTTCTATTTCTGTTCATCTCAGTGGTTACACTTGATGTTGACAAGTTTAAATGGCTGAAATCCCATTTACTTTTAGCAATCCAACCAAAGTAGGCAATGACCAGAGAAAACTCAGGAATCTTACAAAAAAAAAAAGTATTGTCAAAACCAAGACTACTTGCCCAGTGTCACCAGGAGAGATTACATAGAGAAATGTAGTTGAAAAGCTTATGAAAGGAAGTTTGGGATCTGGTGTTGTTTTCAACTTGGGAATTTCCTGAATCTTTATTTGGAATTCTTTTTTTTTTTTTTTATTTAAATGTCTTTTTTTTTTTATTTCAGAATATTACAGGGGTACAAATGTTTTGGTTACATATATTGCCTTTGCACTGCCCAAGTCGGAGCTATAAGAATTTTTATTCTTCCAAAGTTGCTGAGAGATGATGGTTTGTTGAAGTTTTAGAATGTTTTGAGATCCTTCGTGGAAGGTTCAGGGTTGGACCAAAAAGCCTAATTGTTAGTAGCCAAGACACTTTTGGTTCTTACTGGTAGTATGGCCATAAAACAATGGAAAAACTCAATTTTCTTTACTAAGTTGGATTCCCCATGAATAGGATGGGGATTTTAATTCTTGCTGCCTATATGGTCTCACAGGGGCTCTCTGAGGTTATGAGGTTACATGATAAATACTGATAAGTATTTTCAGATGCTTTTCACAAAAGCATTCTCTGTGAAAGAAAAAAAGTGTACATTATTTCATATGGAATGGATTGGAAAAGTCCCATTTTTACCTGGGTGTTACGGTTATGACTTTGTTTCTGTTTCTGTCAGCCTGTTTTCTAGAGAAAATGGAAGGTTTCTGTAGATCTCTGATTCAGTAAATCGTGGGTTGAAAGCTCAGAGTGTGCTTTTAAGAAGAGTGCAGAAAAAGTACCCCCTATCTTAGCAGAAGTGATCCTTTTCATACACATGGTCATAAGCAAATCCTGATCGTGTGGTGGCCATTTTCATTTTCTTTTTCCAAAAAAGCACATGCAAGGGAAAACTCCAGTTGTTGAAGATCAAGCCAAATATGACCAAATTTTGTGGCAATCACAGGCATAGATACAAACATCAAAATATCTCCTTAATTAAAGCAGTGGCTCTGCTGGGGCCCACATTCCAGGATACTCAACAGAGAAAACGTTTTCTTTATAGGGGAGTTTTATTAGCAGCAATGTTCCGGTATGTGATTCAGGTTAATTAATGATGTAGTCACACTGATGTCTTGCCATAAGTTTTATTCCAGGAAGTAGGGCACTAGGCAATCACCATCGACATATCTTGTCATGCCAAAAAAAAAAATCCTTAATTTGAACCATTAAAATACATTTCCATGGGGTCTGTCAACAAGGTAGTTTAAAGATTCTTAATGTGGATACTACCTTAGACTAAGAATCAATTCACCATAAACTAGACATAGCAGCTGCAATGATTTCGATGAATATATGCTGTTCTTAAATATTTTCTTGGATGAAATGATAGAGACCTCAAAGACCTAGACCACCCACAAGCTCTGGTAGAGTTGACCTTCATTGTATGAGGATATTTGTAGCAAGAACCACCTTTTCCCCATGAGAGTTTTTATTAATTTTACATCACTGTGGTGTTTTAAAACTTAATTTATGTTGTGCATATGTAGCAACCTTCCTTGGAGGTTGAAACAACAAAGCAACTGGATTGGAAATTAGATTTTCCCCCTCATGCTGCTAATGTAGTTCTTGTTCCATTGGGATTTCCCCTTTGCATGGGCTGATGATTTCTTTGAAACTATATGGAAATTGGTTCAGACAGGAACAAAGGAGAGAGGGGATGGCAGTGATGATTCAAATTAGTGTCTCTTCTTCAATGAGAGTCTGGTACGCCTGAGAGTGCATGTCATCCGATAGCAGTCAAGCCGCCTAAGGTTAAGCGAGGTGCCAAGCTACTGGAATCCAAACTTCAGGGTCTCAGCACTTGATTCTTCCTTGTCAAGTTGGATTCAATTATTAATTTGAAATCTGCAATATTGTAATGTGCTTCAGAAATGGGCTAAGCATGATTTTACTTTTCTTTACTTGATGGGAGATCATCTCTTCCTCTCTCCCTCATCTTTTCCCAACCAGCATGTGAAAGATTCCTATTGCCTAACATAATGAATAAGAAAGGGAACAGCTTTGTGACTCTGGGGACAATGACAGGTTTAGAGAAAGGGATCCAAAATACATTAAAGAGAATCTGCATTTCATCGACAGTGGCACGCATGCATGTGTGTACGCACGCACACACACTCACACGCTCATAGGAACCCTGTGCAGCTTATATTCAGTATTTTCATCCTCAGCTCTTGCCTAGTTCAAACACCATACCCACTTAATTGGATTTTGGCTCACTTCCAGGTTGAGTGTTTGAGGGTTCTGTGTCTGTGAAATAATGATCCTGAAATAAATAGCACCTCTCAGTAGAGATATCTTTTTATGTAAAATTCTTAAAGGGAATGAGGGAAAGGAAATGCTTCTGTGTTTAGGAATTTATGGGAAAGACACCAGAGTGGGCCAAAACAGGAATTTCTTAGGACCTCACCTGTGTAAGTGGCCTGCGAGGCTATTTAGGGTGACAGAAAGCATCCTTGATGCTCTGAGTTCTTGATGACTGCTAGATCTAAAGGACCTTTCCATGTAGGAACCTTTTATTTAAGGACTGACAGAGGTGGGACTTTTGATGTTTGGAAACAAACTAATGTGACCCTCAAGTGTTTCGGAGACCAAGTGGCCACTTGCCTTGCTTAGGGAGATCCCTGGTAGGTGACAGAAATGGGAATAAATGACATAAAGTGGGTTGAGCCTCAATCTTTAATCTGTTCCCTCAGGACACCAGTTAATAAGCACCGATCGTGGAGGTGAGGAGAGGGGTGGGTTTATTCATCTTTAGTGACACGCAGAGCGCATGATGCAATAGGGACTGCTGACAAGAAATTCCCTCCTTGTACCTGTTTGAACTGGGCAAGTGCGAGCACCAAGCTCACCTCTTTGTCTTGAGAAGAGACTCGTGTTACTCTCTGTAATGCATGTGAATCAGTGAGCACCTTCTCAGCACTGAAACTTTTTTTTCCCCCCACACTAAATAGATTTATTTTATTTAGGCAAAGCTTTTTCTACAAAAAGAGTTTAAATTTATGACATTCATTTAAAGAGTCAGATGCAAACATGACTGTATTAATAAACCATTTAAAATATATGTTTTTGATTTCTAAACATTCATAGGTCTCTCTAAAATTAATATAATGCACGATTTAAGAATTCTTCACCAAACTTTCTCCATGGCCCTGTACTCAGAGCCAAGAGAAATGTGTTTTATTCCTTTTTTTTTAAAATTTTTTCAGAATATTACAGGAGTACAAACGATTTGGTTATATACATTGCTTTTGTACCATGCCCATCCCCCAGATAGTGTGCACTAAAATCAGCACAGAAACTTAAACTGAGGAGAAATGATGATGGCGTCTTTTGACCTAATAAGGTAGGCATTTTAGGATAGATTTCCTGGCTCCTCACATTTCCCTGGAATTCCAGGATTGATTATTGGCTTCATTGATTTATTTATTCACTCAACTAATATGTCTTGGATGCTTTTTCCAGCCACTGTACTGGGTGCTAGGGGTTCATTGGTACCTAAGATGAAGTCCCTATTCTCCTGGAACTTCCATTCTAAGAGGAAAAGACAAATAACAAACATGCAAATAAATAGTTTTGATCGTTTCAGGACTTGGTAGGTACTTTTTAAAAAGCCAGTAAAACAAGGCAGTATGATGGAGAATGAATGGGATGTTTGGGCTGGTTTCTCTAGGCAGGTCAAAGAAGGACTCTCTGAGTAGGTGACAATGGAGCTGAGACAGAACAGATCCAAAGGAAGCAGGGATGCTGTGACCAGGAGCCTCTGTGTCCTGGGACGCAGACGCAGGCACCAGGGCTCAGAGAGGTGTGAGTGGGGTGTGTTTGTGTGAGGAGTGTAGAGGCCGAAGGGGAGAAGGTGACGAGTGGAGACAGGTACAGCCATATCACCTGCGGTCCCGTTTGCCCTGGTAAGGAATTGGGGGTGATGGAGACCAACAAAGGATTAGCAGCAAGAAGTCTCAGCCGGAAGGGGTCTTTGTGAGTGTGCTTCCTCCATTTCGCAGAGAAGGAAGCGAACTCTCTGCTGTGGTTCAGTAGTTTGCCGGAGGGGCAGGGCCGGTGTGGGAGAGGAAGGCACTGACCCGCTTCCCAGGCCCAAGTTCTTATCACCAATAAGGAATGAGAGTTGAAGATAGCATTTTGTCTGCTTGACTTTATTGCTTCTCTTCCTGGTGGATTCTGGAGGCCAGGGAAGCAAAGAGGAAGTGGCGGAGTGGGGTGGCAATTCTGCAGGACAAGGAAATGGCTTTTACTCCCCATGCGGTGCCTACTCGCAGGGCTGCCCCAGAAACATAAATTTGCCTCTCAGTTTAGAAATCTGCATCTGTCCCAGACAGCAAGCATTTAATTTTTTTCAAATGAAAAACATTGAAGATACAAGTAAATACCACCTAGAGTTAAATCTTAAAATGCCGATGTGTTCTACCAGTAGTGTTGGTAATAAATGCATGCACATTGTTTCTGATGTTCTTTTGGTGAAGAAGGAAGAATTTTTAACTTTCATCACACTCTTGGATTCCTGTCTACCCAGATTGTGACCACTGTTGGCTTTTCAGTTGCATTGTTTGAGAGTTGCTTCATTCATTCATTCATTCATTCACTTGACACATACTTGAGGCAGGCTAGAAGTGAGGCATGGGTCCTGGTGTCTTTGAGGAGCCCACATTCTAATGAAGTTTACGTTTTGGATGCTGGTGAGGCTGGTATCCATGGGGAAGCACAAAATTAGTTTCAGAGCATCCTGTAAATTTGGATTATTGAGTGTCTTCGGCCTTATATAATAACAGGGGCCATGAGGTCCGAGGAACGTCTTCTTCCTGGTTCTCCAAACCCTTTTCTTTTGCCACCCAATCACGGGCAGAACTGTGTGTCAGTTCCTCTGAACCTGTGCTGAATGAGCCACTCTCACTGCTCGGTCTTCACCCTTCTGTGCTGCTTCACAGCATCGCTGAATTCAGACTAGTAGCTCCCTTGGAAATTCAGCCCATTCTCCCAGGAATGCAGTGAGGTTAAAGTTACTCAGCTAGTTAGTCGGGGCTGATCTTGACTCAAAGTCCCCTGCTTACCTAAACTTTTATATTCAACAGGTTTACTTTACTTTGATAATTATTTAGTATTATTGATTCTCCATGTCCATGCCCTGGATACATTTCTTTATTGTCTGCATGGATGTGTAATGGAAATCACACTGGTTATGTAATCGCTACCACATACTTAGCCTGTGTGCCCAGCCCTGTTCTAAGATCAATTGATTGAACTCTTACAGCACTCGTGAGTGCTTGGTGCTACTATTACCCCATTATACAGATGAGGAAACTGAGGCACAGAGGAGTTAAGTAGCTTTCCCCAGGGTGATTGAGCTAGTAAGTAGTGTAACCTGATTTGGGACCCAGGCAGTCCGGCTCCAATGACAGCACTCTTGGTCCCCTGTTCTTCTGCCTCTCGGGGTACACAGGGCCAGTCCTTCTGCTTCACTTGGCATACCTATGCAGCCACCCCAAACGCTGTGGGGAGTCAAGTCCAAGTTTCTCAGGTTAAGTAAAAGTACAACCATCCACATCAGGAAATGCAGTTTCGGGCTTGGTTTCATTATGGTTTTGGCTGCCATTTTACGAGATCTAAGGAGTAGAACAAACATTCCTCTTAGCGCTCCCACATTGTCTGTAACATTCCACAGTGGAAGTTCCTAAAAGCTCTCAGTTCTGAAAGTATTCTCTGCGATGGCCAGCCACTAAATTGCATCTGCCACTGGGGGCCTCAACGGGCTTCGAACCTATTTTTCTTGGGAAATTCAAGCTGGGAGTGGGAGAGCAAGAGAGAGAGAACATTGTACACGTGTACAACTGTGGTTTGGAGTATGAGAAGTAATCGTATATGGGTATGTATTTTTATGGGGGGTAGGGGAAGGGTATATTTAATTAACCCAAAGAAGAAGGATAGAACAATGTTCCAGGAGAGAGTCAACGAAATGAGTTTGCTTTAAAAAGGAAAAAAAAAAAAAAATCCCAGTAGCCTGAGTCAGCCTGTGCAAGCGATTTGGGAGAGGAAGGGGAGGTGATGTAATTGGTTCGGCATGTTCCCAGCTTGGCCGCTGTGTGTAAAGGGGCCCAGGGAGTTCGAGGAGGGTGTGTGAGTGTGTGCAAAGTTAACAGGAGCGGGCGGGGGCAGGGGGTGTGCAAGAGCCGACTGTAAAACAGGATTAATAACCCCTTGTCAGATCTTCCCCTGTTACTGTGTTTTTCAGTAATTTTGGTTTGAATGAGGGCTCTCTAGCCAATTAATGTTTATTTGTTTCCTTTGGCAAAGACCCGTTGGGGGGAGGAATGAGATTGGTAAATTTCAAATTTTTGTTTTGTTCTTGCATTTTGGAAGAAGAGGCGAATGATGTGAGTTTGGGTTTTGAATGGTGGCTCTCCCCCTCCCCCTCTAAAGAGGCAGGAGGCAGGCCGTGGCCAGCTGGTGCCTCGAACCTGACACAGGTGCAGAGCTGCGGGGGGTGGGGAGCCGAGAATAATTACAGGTTTCTGAAGCATCAGGCCCTGCCTGACACAAGCGCTCGTCAAGAAAACTGCTCTTTATGGAAAATTAATGGTGAAGCTGAAAAATCGTCAGTGCCATTGTTGTTCTTGGGAAGCCATCGCTCCTCAGAAAAGAGGCTCCCCCCCCCGCCTGCACCCTCCTGAGTCCTTGGGCTTCCTGGAGGAACTCGGCAGAGTCCTCTCCTTCCCAGGCAGGAGCTAGTTGCCTGCCATTGTCGTGGGCCCTGGTGTGTTTTTCCTTCAAGAGTATCTATTCTGCATTTTTTCATTCTTAAATCTCACTTTCAGTCCATATCTGCCCCTTTGCCCTCACCACTAGTTTATGTAGAATTATTTTTCATTGATTCTTAAGGCACAAATTTCATTTTTCCATGGAAGTGTAATGATCGAAACAAGGACATCTAATAAAGTTTGCTTTCAAGCTACAAGGTCATGAATGGGATTTCCACCAGTTTGTGTGAACCTAAATA
Source organism: Avahi laniger (assembly GCA_963575035.1). NCBI lineage: Eukaryota > Metazoa > Chordata > Mammalia > Primates > Indriidae > Avahi > Avahi laniger. The sequence goes on along the minus strand of CAUYSK010050805.1, from coordinate 90,564 downwards.
GTGGCTTGGTGGGGAAATAAGGAGATAGCAGATTGAGCCTCTTCTGTCATCCAGCCGTGCCTAGGCAGGGGTGTCTGTGGACCACTCAGAAGTGGGAATTTCGTGATAGTCTAGTGGCCAAGTAATAGTGAGTGACTGTTCTTAGCTACAATTATGCCTAGAGGCCAGGCCAATAGACTTCCAGTTGTTATGTTCCAAAAAGTAACATCTGGAAAAACAACATTGAACCAAGTTAGGAAGGTCTATCTTGTCCCTACTGGACACTATTAATTTTGCAGGTCACAGACATAACAACAAAAATGCATTTCCAAGTTGTTGGAGGTGCAGGGAACCCCAGTGCCTTCCTTCAAGGAACATAAGACCTGGGCCACACCTCCCAGCTCCGCCCAGGTTACCGGACTTTAAAGCTTGCTTTGACATTTAATTTCGATTTGAGTTGTTTGGGGAATTTCCTTTATGCGCTGTAACTAAGGAATCCTTGGAAGATGAAAGGGTATTTGAGGCTACTTTGCATCATGTGCCTGGGGAAAGTAATTTCAAAGACATCACCCTCTCCCCAGCCCTTTAATCTTGTCTCCTTCCTCTCCCACCCCCAAGCCCCCACCTCCCCAAGGAAAAATATACAAGCAAATATTTTCTTTGTTATGTGGAAAATAGTTTGGAGAAGAGAAACACTGAAGAGGTTTTGATAGAAATTTCCCAACTTTTATGTTTGTTTAGAATTAAATTAATTTTCACAGCATTGTCTCTCAGAATTTACAAATTACTGGAGGGAAATGTTTAATTTGGTTTCAGCCCTAGCAACCAGTTGATGTGAGAAACAGTGGAAAGGAATGCAATGTTATGTTGGTTGTAGTACCGTGGCGGTTACTTGGTGGAGTTCACCAATTCTGACAGTAATGTGTAATACTATTATACCTCTGGGGTGTGCTGTTGATGTAGGCGCTTTTTTAAAAGCCTAATAGCTAAAAAATGCAGTAAGAGATTTTCACTAATACTGTTTACTTGGTACTCACATTTTGTAGACAAAATTCATTCTCTCTTAACCTTCCCACCCTAATATTTTCTGATAATGAAAGTCATGAAAAAGCGAATATTTGCATAAAAACTTCTTAGGAATCTCTAGGTCTTTCCAGGCTGATTCTTGTCACTGGTTCATGCATCTTTTCTGCCATGAGTTAGGTTCAATTTTATCATCCTCTTCCTCAAACCTGCTTTAAAATGTTGAAACCCAGGAAGGTGTACAACAAATTCAAGTGCTTGGCATCTGAGGTTCTCCTGTGGGCACCCTGAGTTTATTAATTATGATGTTTCTTTCCCTTCCTTCAACCCCTGAGAAAAAGGGTACCAGATCTCTCTGGCCATGCTTCCTGCATCTTTTCCTGTCTTTTAACGCTGACTTGATTTTAAAAGACTAGAAATGTGTCAGAATCATTACATCACATCACTCTTTGAAGGGGGAAAATCACAAAATTCCCATCAATATCAATCTTTGTAATGCTACATTTTTTTAAGTTGGTTTCAGGAGTCAGAGGAATCAGTCTTTTTTTGCTAAAACATGTGAAGAGTAAGTAGATCTAATAAGTTAGAAAAAAATGAGTATTTTAGAAGATGGCTTGAAGAAAAGAAGCCCACATTTCCCTCTTATATTAGTAGCTTGTTTTGTGTCACTCTGAATTTCCATTCTTGGATGTATATGAAGAGTTCAAAGCACAAAAAAGTAGTTGAGCTTTGGGACCCTCCCAGGAGAAAGGCAAGGGGTTCATTTCCCTCTTGCTGTACTTCAGACTCTTTGGGGATTGTGGCACCATGGTTAATAGCACATGACAAAGCCACACATAATAAATGACAGAAAGGGGCTCCCATGGGCAGCCGAACACAGTTCACCTGTGTGTGCATTTACCTGCGTGAACATTCTTTCTGGGAACCAAAGTTTACCCCTTCCTGTCCAGAAGCATCATCATCATCGTCGTCATCACCATCAGGTCCAGGTCTGATCTCAGAGGATGCATGACTTTGCAAGTTTCCACAAAGCGGAAAGCTGCATGTTCCCATATTTTTGCATCTATGTTTTTTCCCCAATTTGTTTTATCTCTTCGTACTTTTAACTTGTGGCCTTTTTAGGGGAGATAGGTGCAATGATTGAGATTATGGGTGGCTGGCTAATGACCACAAATGACTGTTAAGTAACTAGAAACATTGGTTGCAGTAGGTGGCCTTTTTTTTCATTGACTGTATTATTCCAGAAAAAAGTCATTAACAAAATGCAGTTTCTTAAATTTTTTGACTTACCAACTTGAGTATACATGGATCCAAAGACTCCCAGTAATTACTCATAATAGCACAGTTAGTTATTGAGTGTGGCAAAAAGAATGGCTTTGTCTTAAGTTCAAATTAAGGACACAGAAATAAAAACTAGAATTTTTATGTTCTAAATACTTGATTTGAAAAGGGATGGCATGAAAGAGCCTGGACTAGAGTCTCCAACTAAACATGGTTGTAGTTACGGTAGTGACAATAGATGGGGTTGCGAGGTGATTCTAGCTCATTTTTTCGGAAAGTTCTAGCTCTTACAGCTCTCCGTAACTTCTCGCACTTAGACATCTCTGCCATCTGAGATAACAGAGGTTGAGGTTTAGCTCCAAATGATTACCCTTACTGTATGAGAACCTATATAGTTTAAAGAATAGGTCATTGCTTTTAAAATCATAATCTCAATAAACCTGACATCCCATCAATTTGTGGACTCCTAGATTGATTTTGGCGATAATGTTTAATTGTCCAGACTTGAAGAGGGGTGTCTTTCAACAGTTGGCAGTCAGCATATTCTTTTTACTCCATTTTTTTCGGGACCAGGCTTCCTGAAGGGGATAGACTTTATGTTGAACTTTGAATTAAGGAATGATGAGTGGAAAGGAAGGTGAAAGATTGTTTCAAGCATACATGGACATGAGGTAAAGAGAAGAAAAATAGGTGAAGGAAACCCTTTAGGAAAGTGTAATAGAGGAAGTGGTCAAAGCAACAGGAGATGTTTGCGATCTTGACTGGCAAGTTTCATGTAATTTATGATGATATAAGGACAGGTTGAACGAAAGCCATTCGGTAACCTTGACATCATGCCTATATATGACCAAATGTCTTACATTTTTCCCGAGCTTGTGAAAGTAACTGCCTCTTGCCAGCAGCAGGGAGATTTGGGTAAATTTAATATGTGCTACAAGTCTTGAACTATCCTGTTTTCTTTCAACTTCTGCTTCTGGAACCTTGAGCAACAAAAATGAATAATGATGATAATGAATTATAATCCATAGACAGTATCTATAAATCCATACTGATATAAATAAATGGTTGAATAAATAGAGGGGAAGAATCATCTCCTCCTTATAGTAAAATTATCGTAGAAGTAGTAGGTATGGCAATAATAGGTTTAAAGTCTTTTCTTTTTTTAACTGGATCTTGGATTATTACTTTTAATATGCATGTTTCAACAAGTAAGAAGACTATGAAAAGCATGAAGAGAGTATTCAAAAAGGTTTCAGGGTGATCATTCAAAACCAATTTCAGGCAATATTTATTAGGAAACTAGGAAAAGAAGCCGCCATGCATTTCAAAGTTGAGATATCAGAGAGTCTTCCCAAAGCTCATTTGTGACTCATAAATATAGAAGAAAATCACTTTGTGCTTAGGAACATTTCCTTACTTTTGCTGACTGTAATGAATTTATCAGAGGGTAGGGGTTGATCCAGTGGCTCAATTAAGTTGTATTTTCAGGTCAGCCTGAGGGAAGCCTCGTATCTCCAAGGTGAGGTACCAGACAGACATAATTTATGTCATTAAACTGACATCTGCTGACTCAGATTTGGCATTTTCTGGCTATCATGACATTGAAACAGAGTAAATCTCCAGTTCTGGTGGACAAACATTTGAACTCTATATCCAAATTTAAAATCTAGAGACATTCTTGGTTTGCTAATGGGTCTGTCTGTCTTTCTTTCTTTCTTTTTGAAATTATTTTAGACTTAAAGAAAAGTTGCAAAAATAGTACACAGAGTTACCTTATATACTTTGCCCAGCTTCCCCTAATATTACCTAACCAGAGTCCAAATATTAGAACGAGGAAATTATCAGTGATACAATACCATTAGCCAATCTGTACACTCCACTTGAATTACATTCTTTTTTCCACCAATACCCTTTTCCTGTTCCAGTATCCAGACCAGGATCCATTGTGTTTAGTTGTCATCTCTCCTCAGTCTCCTCCAATCTGTGACACTTCCCAGTCATCCTTTGGTCCTCATGACCTTGACACTTCTAAAGAATAACTGGCCAGTTCTTTTGATAGAATAGGCCTCAATTTGGATGTGTCTGATGTTTTCCCATGATCAGATTGAGGTTGTCCATTTTTGGCAGAAATTTCTCAGAATAATATTGTATCCCGTCAGCATCTCACATCAGGAGTATTATCAGTATGACTTGTTATTGTTGCTGCTAACTTGGATCACATGGTTAAGGTGGTGTCTGCCAGGCTTCTCCACTATAAAGTTGTTATTTTTATCTTCGTAATTAACAAATATCTTGTTGGGGGAGATACTGTGTGACTAGACAGATATCTCATTTCTCATCACTGATTTTGAGCATCCATTGGTGATTCTTACTTGTAATCATTATTACTTTGTTGTTTGCCTAATGGTTATTTTCTATTTCCATCTTTCCTTTTATGTTTATAAATTGGAATTTTATTGTAAGGAGTAGCTGACTCTTCCTATCCATTTGTTTACTTATCAATCATTTATTTATATTAATATAGATTGGTAGATATTTATTTTATGGAATATAATCTATGATTATCATTAGTCTTTTTTTTTTTTCTCACATTGTCCAGATTTGGCCATGGTGAGCTTCTTTAAGTTGGCTCCTGAATCCTTTTGACATACTTCCATCACTTCATGAGCACTTTTTTGCCTTTTGGTACTACAAGATATTCTACGCTTATCTTGCATTTTCTTTGCCCCAGTGCTTCAAAGAACTATTTCTCCAAGGAGCCCTGGACCCCTTATTGAATAATGATAGTCAGAAACCAAGATCCCTGCTAAGCTTGCTCATTGCTAGAGGGGTATCTTTGCTTGTAGGCTCTTTCGGTGGATGAAGTGAGGAAATATATGTGTGTATACTCACACATGCACACACACATTTATTTCTACACATACCTGTGTGTGTGTGTTTTATAAAATCCATGAAGAAATACTGATATCTCAAGTTCCAGTTAAACATCATGGGCATTTCTTAAATGAGTTCTTACAATCATTTGCAAATAACATTGGAGATAAATGTTTTCATTAGCTTAGAAATAATCTGATATTAAAGTCCTCCTCATTCTTAACATTTTAGTCTGCACACTCTTGATGAGAACATCTTTAAACCCCTCACTCTGGTTTTCAGTAGACTTCTACCCACCTAACCTTCATCTCTAGCAGATAAGAAGTGGATTTCTCAAGACAAAAATTATTCCATAATGATTTCATAGGTCTGTTCAACACATCCTGATGGACACTCATGCTTCTGCGATTCTCAGGTCCTGTGTCAGGATTGTGAGTTATAGCCTCTCTGAAGTGATCCAGATTTTACCACATTTTAGTGATCAGAGGTCTCTCCGTCTTTAGATCATAAGTATGACTCATGTGCTCCTGGGATTCAAACCGGGGCATACCGGGTAGGTTATTTTTTAATCCTCCCAGAAGAGTGTGCAAATGTATTTAGAATATCTCAGTTCCTCAGAACTCTGAATATGAAAAGATACGAGCCTTTTGAAATAACAATTTCTTAGACTTTCAAATCTTTGAGCTAGAAGGTATATAGAGGAACAGGGCATACAAAAGCTAGCCAGTGGTGACTGAGTGTGAAATCGCGTCACTTTGCGGGAGGCAGGGAACTGCCTCAAGGACGTCTCATAACCTGTGACTCAGCTGATTTTTACCTGGAATGTATGTATGTCTCAAAGACCTGGTTCTACTCTTTGGGCAGAGCTCAAGACATGTTACAGTTGTGTTCCAGAAGACACGTATTGATGGTCAGATCTCAGCATGGTCCCAGGTGGGATGTCAGAAGATGGCTTTTGAAGAGGAGAAGAGGTAGAACAAACAAAGTAATAATATAATGTTGATTTCATCTTTGACAGACATTATGTACCTATTGGGTGCCAGGCACTGTGTAGGTAGGGGATGGTTTAAAAAGGTAAGGGGATATATAGGGGAAGTTTCAGGAGTAGAATCTTATAATTTGAAAGTGAATTGACTGGAGTTAAGAAGGAGGGTTTCAATATTGGAGACAAGTAAATGATGATTTCTAACAATGAGATGGGAAAAGGAAGGGGAAATTTTTGAGATGTGGAGTTCAGAAAAAGGAACAAGTGAGGATAATGCATATTTCTAGACCTGAGAAGGTGGTAGTATTGGTTTCTAATATAAATTGGTGGGACACTACTAAGTCAGAGCTATTAGTTAATCAATAAGTAAAGCAGAATAAAAATTTACTTTCACAATAAGCTTTCCTTGATTAATACCTTCATATTATAGAGTATAGAATTCATTGTCCACTTAGCCCTTAAGAACCTATCAACACACTTTGTATTATGGTGTTTATGTGGTATCATATTGCTTTGTAAATTCATGTCATTTTTGGCTTGCAATTATTTATTCTGCACCTACATCACATGGATCTATTGCTGTGTCTTCTCCTAGTACATACAAAGCCTTGCACCTTGCTGTGAGCACAGTAGTTGAAGAACATTTATGACTTGAATATTGAATGAAGATTGGGATCATTCATTAGTTCATACCATTGAAGATCCACAGTGAACCCCAAATCTGATTCATAGTTAAACCATAGCTAGTTTTCTATTCAGTAATGCAGAGTGTTACCAGAAATCTGATTAAAAACCAATCTTTTGATATGTCACCAAAATAAAATCCTTGACAGATACAACATGACTAGGTATATCATTAAAATATATTCTTAACAAAATAAAAGCCTAGAATCAGAACATTGGTTGAAAACATAGAAGCTTTATGGAGGCAGTAAATTTGGAGCTAGTGACATTTAAAATTTGCTATTGGTGGTTCTTTGTTGAATCCAGCAGAAAGAGCAAACTGAGCTGATGGTGCAAGTGAGGAATGTAGTTTTATACAAGATTCTGAAGTGGTAGGGTTTCTGAGTGAGGAGAGCTTTAGAATACAAACTTCTCAACTATCTCTTTTGCCATAACATCACTTCTACCATCTTACATAGACTTAATGAGCACCATAGATGAAGATTTGTTGAAACTAAACTTTTTGATCCTTCTCTATTTCTTTACAAGGTAAAAATTTTATGTTGAAATATATCCAGTCCTATCTTTAAGTTACCTAAGTAGCTATGTTTAAACTGACTTTTGTCATGTGGTTAGAGATGCTAAACCATTGAAATGGCATTTATGCTCCTTGCCACAAAGTACGTAGCAATTGTATTTTTAATAATTTGCTGTGAACCACAAGGGTTTTGTCTTGAGCCTCAGAGGTTTTATGGTAGGTGCTCTGTAGAGCAGTGCCCATTCCTGCTGGTGAGGGAATCCATGCCCAAGGCAGGGCTTGCTGATGCCTGATTGCTGCTGAGGTCACCTCTTAGTTTGAGTGGGCATGGTTTGTTCTTCAGAGCAAGTTGGAAAAAATTGTGTGTGTGACTTGCTGCAGTCTATTTTGAAAAATGAAGGTGGACTCTGGGAAGTCTGTGTTAGCATGAAAACTTTGTCTATTTCTATTTGCTTCTTGCCCACTGTGGGAGCTCCTAAAGATGCTGGGAATTGGACTGAGGGGCAGAAGGTCATTATTTTATCATTCGATGTTCTTTGGGATCTTGAATACATGTGATAGTCCTTCTGGGACTCTAGTTCTCCTTCAGCTAGAGTAGTTGAAATCGTATGATATGACCCTTAGAATCCCTTCAGGGGTATTCAGAGAGTAAATAGCAAGGTCAGACCTTTCCAAAAGTGTTGCAGATACCAGCCATGAAAGCATTCTCTCCGGACCTTCCCCCTCTGCCTGTCAACATGTGGCTTCATGGTGTTCTCTGCCTCTGATGGCTATTTCTCTCTCTCCCTCTTCCTCTCTGCAGACATGCCTTGAATTGGAACGCTACCTACAGACGGAGCCCAGGAGGATCTCAGAGACCTTTGGCGAGGACTTGGACTGCTTCCTCCATGCTTCTCCTCCGCCGTGCATTGAGGAAAGCTTCCGGCGCTTAGACCCCCTGCTGCTCCCAGTGGAAGCGGCCATCTGTGAGAAGAGCTCGGCAGTGGACATTCTGCTCTCTCGGGACAAGTTGCTATCTGAGACCTGCCTCAGCCTCCAGCCAGCCAGCTCTTCTCTAGACAGCTACACAGCCGTCAACCAGGCCCAGCTCAACGCAGTGACCTCATTAACGCCTCCATCGTCCCCTGAGCTCAGCCGCCATCTGGTGAAAACCTCACAGACTCTATCCGCCGTGGATGGCACGGTGACGTTGAAACTGGTGGCCAAGAAGGCTGCACTCAGCTCCGTAAAGGTGGGAGGGGTTGCGACAGCAGCAGCGGCCGTGGCGGCAGCCGGGACCGTTAAGAGTGGACCGAGCGACAGTGACCAAGGAGGGCTAGGGGCTGAAGCATGCCCCGAAAACAAGAAGAGGGTGCACCGCTGTCAGTTTAACGGGTGCCGGAAAGTTTATACAAAAAGCTCCCACTTAAAGGCCCATCAGAGGACTCACACAGGTAGTGGTACAAGTCGGCCGCACGTGGTTTCTTCTCCCTTCCCTGCGGTAGCCTCGTGGTGGGAAGGGCTTCTCCTTGTCCCGAGGAGCGGCATCGGTGCTGACCAGGAGGTGATAGCGAGGCGGGGGGACCCGGGTGGGGAAGCAGAGGACACGGGTTTGTCCCTTGGTGGCTGTGAGCTGCTTTCGGAGGCAGTGCCAACAGTGCCAACCCCAGTGTAGCCTCCAGCAGTTCTGAGGATGGCCGAAGGGGCTCTGGCAGTGGGACTCACAGCTGTCCTTGACGCAGACGCTTGTCACTCTACCAATACCTTGTGTTGTTTTGTGAGTGTAGCTCTGCAGTTCCGATCAACACTGGGATCTGAGGAGGTACGTTTGAAAGCACTCACAGTTAAACAAGGTAGCCAGGGTGTCCCTGTTCACTCTTTTCCCGGCATCCCTGATTTTTCATCAAAGTCACCAACAGCAGGAGGGTTTCAAAGTTCATTAGATGTGATCATTCTATAATTAATTGGCATCTCCTCTTTTGCATTGTTCTCTGGCGCGTGCTTTATGGAGAGATGGCAGAATTGCTTTTTAATGAGCTTGTTACTGAGAAGTTGCTAGAGTGATTACATTGCTGCTATGTGTGTGGTAAGGGCTGTGGGGAGGGATGGGAACTGTGTATTTGACTCGGGACTTCTGTGGTGACTCCAAGGAATCATATTGATCTTTTGAGCAATGGGATACTCTGGAAGAGTGGGGTTCACACAGAAAAGAGTAAGATCGACATTTTTCTTGGAACTGGTCTTTGTTCTCTGCTCTGAGGTTGGAGCTTAGGGGTGGTGTCTCTTCTTGGTCTACCAGGATGCTAGCAGCAGTTATTGTGACTGGTGGTTTTTAAGTGAGCCTCTAAGAGTGTGCTATCTGTGTAGTTTTCGTATGCTGCTTGTGCACTACAAGCTGGGTAGGGAAAATCCTCAAAGATGTAAGTGGCCGTATAAAAGCATTCTCAGAGAAGTGAGTGATAGTATATGAGCTAGGAGAAATGTCTGGTGCTCTGTTGGGGTTTGTGGACTGGGCCACCAAAGAAGTGTGCCGTGGAAACATCATTGGCTAGAGAAACAGAAAACCTGGGTTTTAGTTCTAATTCTGCCACCAGCTAGTCCTGTGACCTTGAGCCTATCTCCTTCCCTCACTGGGCCTCATTATCCATGTCTGTCCAACAGTCTGACTCTTAAGGTCCCTTTCGATTCTAATGTTTTGGGGTCCATGAGCTGTCTTTGTGCAGTACAAAAGCACTTTCCTGAAGTACGAATGCCTAATATGTGACTAGAAGAAATCACGGTTTTGAACCTCAAAGTTACTCCCATGGGAGGATGAGAGCTGACGTTACTTCCTTACACACACAACTTAGGCATATACTCCTCTAATTCTGAATTTATTTCCCATGCGGCTTTTGCTTAGTTCATGGGATGGTCTCCTAACATGTTTGAATCCTGTGGCTCAGAGGTGGAGTTTTGCTCATATTTTCCCATCAGAATTTGGGTTTGAGCTCTCTACTCCACACACACCAAGGCTAATGCCTCCTGCTGTTGGCAGTTTTTCCTCTCTGATATTGTATATTGTCCCGAAAGTAGTTATTTGTTTATATTCCTTCATTTCCAAAGTCAATGAGTGAAGTAATGGCAAGACATTGCAGTGCCCCTTGGCTTCAGGGTGTGACTTATCTCCTGCCCCAGCCGCCCCCAGGAAGCCAGAGAAAGCAGGATGGAACAAGAATGTTGAGCTAGGTTGAGGCTGTGGAATTCACAGTGATGGATGCTTTTCTGAATTATTGACAGGCTGTATTCTGCCTGGTATGGAGGGTCCCAGAAAGTAGAGATTCTTTTGGGGGAGTCCAGAGGTCCCCTTTTCCAAACAGAGACGTCAGAGGGTAACTGTTATGCTTTGTGCATTATTTGGTGCTCTGTTTTTTGAGCATTGTCTCCTCAGAGTGATTACCAAGGTGGAGCTCATTATGTTACCCAGCACCTGCAACCACTTGCCTTATGTTGGACTGAGGTGGAAAGACTCCTCCCATAGGGAATTTACTCAGGGAGGCACAGTGCATTATTAGAAAAGCAGTAGTTAGTGCACAGTAGTTAAGAGCTGGGCTTTGCGGTCAGGTGGACTCGGGTTTGTGTCCTAGCTCTACCACTTCCTAGATTTATGAACTGGATAAGTTATTTATCTTCCTTGAGCCTCAGTTTTCTCATCTATAAAAATGGGATAATCGTGTCTACCTCCTAGATTGTTTTGAAGATTAAATGCATGCAAAATACTCGGTAGCTAGTAAAAACTCATTATAGTAGTAGTGGGGTTGATTATAGTTATGGCTGTTCTTGTTGATATTGATCGATGATGACTGAGTCAGAAACCAGCTTACGTAAGCTAGAAACAAGCTAGTTAGCCAGCGTTAAATACCGTGAAAAAGCAAGAAGCTTTACCCCACTCAGTCCCAATGGGTGATCAATGGGATGTGGAGTGGTGATGCTCACGGACACCAGTTGTGGAGGGTGACACTGGACACACAGGCATTATCCACTGCCATTGGCAGTAACACAGGGAGAGCCTGGCTCCCCTCAGACAACACAGGAAGCAGTGGCCTTGCATCCTGCAGAAGCGTTTGCCTGTGAGACCTTCCTCAGAAACAAGCTTAGAAGGAAAAGTAGGTGCCATAAGAAAGAGAAACGGATAAGAGGGGAGGTAGGGATAAGGATGGAGGTTGGGGAGAGGTAATGTGAATTAATTTGGATTAAATGGATGAGAATCAGAAATATTTATTTGGAACTGGTGTGAACGGGACACATGGGGAACTGAAAACAAAGGTGATAATTTATGTGGTGTGGATGAACTAAGAATAATGAAAAAAGCATGAAGGATGGAATCAAACTGAGTGCAAACATATAAAGGAAATGGACTGGTAAGGGCTCGAGGGCAGAGATATGGCGATGGGAATTCGGGTTGGAAAGAGGCTGCTGATACAAGGAATGGAGTGGGGAGAGCTGCTGACCAAATGTGGAAATGAAGTTTTAAAAAAAAATGGGCTCTGGTTGGATTCAGGCAAGCTATTTTAACACAGTACTGTCTTTAATTTAGTGGAAATATTTTTTATCTTTCAGTTGGGGAGGTGTTTTGGGACAGAAAAAAAAAAAGGATAAGAAACCATCCCAGAGAAAGAGGGGAAATATTGGCATTTTGTTCTCTAGAGTTAAAGCTATATACTGTATCTCTTCTATATGGTAATATGTTGCAAAGGAGACAGTGCAAAAATGAAATAAAATAAAATGTGTGGGTCTCTGTCTCCTCTGCATAAAGACAGACAATACCTTGTTGATAACATGGATTTGCTTGCATTGAGGAATTTTTAAAGTGTTATTCTTTTACTCTTTATACAGATAGAATTTACTGAACTGGAAAAGATAATGCTTTTTTATTTCCCCTTCTGTGGCTGTTTTTTGAGGATGCTGAATCTTTCAAACTTTTTGCCCTGGAGGATGCTAGGCAATGAGGTGATTTTCGATTTTTTTTTTTTTAAGGTAGCAGATGTTCCAGTTGGTAGATAGGGCACAAATACTGGTGGCCCAGGTAAGTAGAGCTAGGGGTAGGGGACCGGCCTGGAGGTGGAAGAAGATGAGGCAAGGAGTGGGACAAAGGGAAAATTGTGAAGTAGCAGGATCTCAGTGAGAGGAAGCGTGCAATGATGGACATGTGGTTTATTTATCGGGAAGAGCACTTAGCGTTGGCATGAGCATAAATATGTCCTTAGCAGCCAAGCCATTACAGACCTTTCTTTCTCACTCTGTTTTCTGGTGTTTGTGTAATATGTTTTTCTTTCTCAATAATTTAACCATTATGATCATAGCTTTTATCCATCTTCTTGGAGTTGGCTAAATAATCTTTATATTTTGATGCAAAGGAAATCCCTTCCAGTGTTAAAAAAAATCTCTTTATTCTCATTTTTAGCAAAAATCGATTTATTAAAATGTTAGTGATTTCTATGCAAAAAGAGAAAGGATTATTTTCTACATTTCTTTTTGATCACTTCTGAGAAGAGAGGAAAAACCTGGGCTTGAAATGGTGCTTTGTGCTAAGTGAGCAGAATTTTCAAATTTGAAAATTCATATGAAAGCATGTCTGCATTTAGATTATTAAGAGTGAGTCATGTTGGTAAAGTCAGGACAAAGCTAGAAACTAATCTTTATTCTTGATCACAGTGGCGGGAGATGTGAAGAGCCATGTTCTCTGTATGCTACTGGGAAGGCTCCTTCTGCAGCCTGGAGTTGACGTTGCCTAATACATAGATGGTGATAAGGATAGTCTAGATTTTGCACTGAAGGATGTAAGGGGACATCTTTCAGGTGGAAAGGCGATACAAGTGTGTAGTTTGCTTACGTCTGCTTTGAGGCAGGTTTCACTGAACCAAGGGGTGGCATAATCTCTAAGAGGTGGCACAATCGGAATTTAGGGAAATAGTTTGTTTTCAGATGAAAAAGTGGCTAAAAATATTACAAACAAAAAGATGAGTGAAGCATTTAAGAGGCAAACAAAATACCTCTTAACATACACGAAAGAACATGCACATAATGAAAGCTCTTTAACATCTGAAATATAATTTGCTTATTTTATTTATTCAATAAATACCTAGAAAGCACTTGCTATGTTGCCAGGCTTTGTTCTAAGTCTTTTACAAATATTAACCCTTTTAATTTTCGTATTAACCCAATGACGCAGGTACTATCTTATCTTATTTTGCAGATGAGGAAAATGAGACCCAGAGAGGTTAAGGAATTTGCCCAGTATCACACAGCTCATACATGGTTGGGCGAGGATTTGAACCAAAAGTATTCCTCCATTCTGAGCTCTTAATTTCTATGCTAACTAATGAGAAGGAAAAAAAGTCAAGTGGGTTTTTTTTTTTTTAATAGTATCCCATCATTAAGAGGAAACAAAAAATGTACAGTTTAAATACAAATGGACAATGAAAACTACTTCAAATGTCCTCTTTGTAGATAAGAGTTAGGAAGGTCCTTAAACATATTACCTTATCAGGTGACTGAAAACCAGTGCAAGGAAATGACAAAGGAATGGTCTTCCGGTGCCAGCCCTGATACCGCTACTGCTGTAGCTATTATTATTATGGTCATTACTATTACCATTTTTTTTTAAGCTGAGGATTAAAGAGGGATTTTCTTGTTATGGCCCAGGTTTTCATTAAAATGACAAATGTCAATACTCTGTCCCTGTGAAATAAGGAAGGCAAGCATTATCACATATAGGGGAAACTGAGGACCGAAAACGTAAAAATAACTTAGCCCAGGCTATGGAACCCCCCCATTGGTAAAATTAAAATTTGACCCATGTCTTCTGTCCCATTGATTTGCATCCCGTTTAATGGATAATCTGGTTTCTTACTTTATTTGTTCTTCAGTTGTTCCACAAACAGGTGTTAAGTGCCCGTAGATGTCAGGCACTGTGCCAGGGAGTGCCCAGCAAAAGAGAACAGGGCGGGTCATTCTGAGAAGCAGCTAACAGGAGATTGGACGTTAAATGAGGGTAGTGAGAGGCAGCATGGAAGAGTCAGAGAATAACAAGTCGCTTTTCTCTTTCTGGACAGGGTGTTTATTGATGCTGTTCATCTTTTTAAATGATGCCAATGTGATAATACACTAATTTATATAAATAGAAGCCCTAATTCAAGGTCAGGCATATCAGCAGGATAAAATTAAATACCTCAGTGTGGAACTGTAGGGGGGCCCATCGACCACTTCCAATCTACTGGGCGCCATAGATAAGAATTCTTTGAATTTATACAATAGCAACTGAAATGGGGCAATTTTAAGACATTAAAGGGCCTTTAATATGCGGGGACACATGGCTGCTAATGAAGTTTATCCATGTGTCGAGGCAGAAACTCATTAAACCCCGATTATGGGATGGAAACTAGAATCAGGGTTAAATGTTCAGTTCACAAGGCGGAGAGAGTTTAATAGGGGGGTTTCATAGTTTGGGTTTAGCATATTCAAGAGCTTAAGAGGAGTTTGAAAAGAAAGGGTTCAAAATGAGGTGGTGGAAAACAGTTGGTGGGAGAATTTTATGCTTCAGGAAAATCTTAGGACTTCAACCACAGAATAATTTAGCAATATGATAGCTCTTAACATTGATGAAGATGAATTAATGTAAACATATATGGAATAGAATGGCTTAAGCTCAGTATATACACAGCAGGCACATTTATTTTACCATTATGATAGGGTAATAAATGTAGGCTTTGTGAATGCTTATTCCAGATGTCCTTTTAATGGATAATTGGTAGTCACAAAGTAAATAAGTATGTTAAAATAAGAATGGAGGAGAAAGAAAAAACATGAAATCAATGAGTGTTTCATTATAGACAATATTTTTTGAACACCCACTATACTATATACTCTTCCTTCCCCCTCTCTGAAGACCTTGATTTTTTTGATGCAAAAGCCTGAAATATGGTTTCATAAAGTTATTATATTTGGAACCTGATCTCAAAAGAAAACACAGCATGGATGAAGTAGGGGTGCGGGGGACTCGGGAGGAAGGAGAAGAGAAAAGAGGAATCTCATTTCAGAAAAGTCAGTGGAAGTAATAGAATTGTATAAATTCTAGGGTTTCGAGGGTAGGCCAGCTCTGTTTGACAGAGAAAAGAAAAAGAGGGTCATGAGAATCTGTGCAAAGGAAAGAATGACATTGAGAAGGCCACATATGGACTTTTAAAATAATGATTTCCTTTAATATTAATAAATAGCTAATATATGGAAGCTGTCTGTTATAATGGGAGTGTTAATGACCATGATGATTATGGTTATCCTGTACATGTTGTATTGGGAGTTTGAGGGAAGTTAAATGGAGCTTTGTAAAGAGTGAAGGCTAAGATGATGTTATAAGAATTAATTGGTGGTAGGCAATAATTTTCTTAGTGAGTGAAGTTGAAACAATAATGGAGTGATTCTGTTTGAATTGGAAAAAAATGGAATTTAAAAAAAATCATGTGTAATTAGAAAAAACCCTTTTTTTAGAACTTGGGAACGATCTTCTTTTTTAAAAAGTTAAAAATATGAAGACAGATAGCAAATATTTGTAAAATGATGTGTCTTCCTTTGAATCCAGTTTGAATTTAGTAGAAATTACAGTTGAAACCTTGATAATGGATCATCATGAAACAAACTTCTCACGTGAGTAAGTTAGTTCTGATAAGTAAATGGAACTGTTTAGAAAACCGGTTGACCATGGGTGGTCGACATGTGTCATGTGACGCTAAGCCATGCTAGGCTACGCAGGCGCCACATGGAGAAAGCCTGACCCTTCCGACGGGGCAATTTTTATTCGTGCTTACCCTAATGAAGGCAATCCGGATAGCCTTGGCCAAACCTGTTTCCTAAAACCTCAGCTCCTTTCTTCTACATTCCCCACCTGAGAACCTAACACCTGATACCTCCTGTCACTTGCGCCTCAGGAAGGATCTGGTAGCGATACACTGGATTGTTGGTGGCGGTGGATTACACATCCATCAACCAGTATATAGCACTTTCATCTTTCATTATTAGTTTTTTAATCTTCAGTTCTGGGAGACCATTAATAGAATTTCAGGCGTGTATAGGCAAGCAGAGAGACACAGTGGGGGTGCTGGAAGCTGAGGTGGCTTTCCCCACTCCACCCCATCCCCGCACTGTTCCCCTCCTCTGCTACAGGATTTTCTACGTTTTCTGAGAATGGCTTCTTTTCAACCATTTGTTAAAGTAATATACTGGCATGACAGTTATTAAGCTAAATGTCGGTAGAGGGAAGACCATTCAAAGCAATCAAAAGTGAGTGACTTTTTAATGTGCTGGTTGTTCAGTGAACCGGTGGTGGAGTTGCTCCCTGTTCTTGCAGCGTCCCCATGTTCGGTCACCAGTGGAGGCTTATATAATGCAGGTCAAGCCACTTAAATTATTTAAGGACGTCTGCAGTGAGAATAAGCTTACCACGGTCTGTCCCATATTTCTGTTCACCTTACCTTCTCCTTCACCATCTATGCTTATGGAGGTAGGTGAGGTAGGGATTGACCCACGATTGGACCCCATACGCTTTTAGGGATGGAAAATCAGCCTGCCCCATTTCCAATTCTTTATGAAGCCTATGTCCAGCTTTGTCCTGAACTAGGCCTCCTTGGCAGAACCCCTTTTTGGACCTTTCATCTTTCCCTTTCTTCCCTTCAAAAGTTACCTGCTTTCAGGTAAGACCCCTTTTATTTTGTCTGCAAAATAAAATGCATTTGTAATTTAAAACTCTTTTTACATTATAAAGTACTCCTCCGGTATCATGAAACATAGGCTTCTTTTGTTGTTTCTACCTTCAGAATGTATTCTCTTTCCATTACCAAATTAACATTGACTCTATGGAATTCGGTAAAGTGGTGCATATTGTGAACAATGTAAAATTTTTTTAAAATGTTCATTTTGTTGGGACAGAATAATTTTGTCTGCTTCACTAGGTGAGCTAAAGATGATAAAAGCTATTAATCCTTTTGTTGCAGAGAGGAAATCAGAAGCCATCCTCAGTAGAGAAAGTCATTTTCCTCCATGGTGGAATGTTGTCCACTTAGGTGTGTCACGGTGACTAACATCTTCCTCTGGAGCCCTTGCTGTTTTCATAGCAGGGATGTTTTGTAACAAGGACTGTAGATAATACTAATATTGAAGCCAATGTTAAGAGAGAGAGGTACTAGGAGTCTAATGGATGCCTTAAAAATGTAGAATTATGTCATCTGTGTTCTAATGAATAACACCCAAGGAACACGGTGACTCTGGTACATATTCTGGTATATAAGAGCAGCAAGATGTGGTAGGAGATATTTTAGAATAACGGTGTAGTAGTGATGTTTAAAAGTTTTCTGTCTTCATATTGTGTGTTCATGTATTTTAATGTCATCTCAATGGAATTCATTGCTTGGTTATAAACTTACAACATTGTGTTTTGAATCCTCTTACTATGGCACATGCAACATCCTTCACACGTACTCAATTTCTATTATAGAAAGGAAATAATGATTCTGCATATTGAATTCTCAATTGGTCATGAGCCTGTTGAAACTAGTATTGGTACTTTAAAAAGAGCAACAAAAGATATATCTCCCTTCTCTGATATGGGTAATAAGACGTTTTATGTTCCTAGTGTTCAGGAGAGAGTGTCAGAAAATCAATATGAATAAATTCAAGTACACAGAGGAGCCAACTTATTTGAAAATGTAGTGTATAGCAAAATGACAGTATGTATTAAATTGTTTTTGTTTCACTTACACTTAAATAGTAACATGTAGAAAAGGTATCATGGGCTACTTTTAAATTTAGGCAAAGGATAATTTGCTGGCTTTTTGTTTATTCATTCTTTGTTTTGTTGTTTAGTGTCTCAAGGCTTACAGCTAAACTGAATTTGAAACTAAATACTGTCATTATAGAAGATTTTTTTCTGAGTTCTTCCAATTTCTCTGGGGACAAAATAATGGTCGCTTGAAGCAGTGGAGAAACAGTAATTAGGGCAAATAGTAGTACTGTGCATGACTGAGGAAAATGTGAGAGAGGGAGGGAGAAATGCAACAGACAGACTTGTACAGCTTGTTACTAGGAAACCACATCAGCATTAAATACAGTGTGCTAATTGGCTATCCTGTTTCTTCCTGGGTACCAGCCTGGGCCTGCTACACAGCTGTTTCTGCTCTTTCTGGTTGCTAGGTAACTGCATCATTTTTTTTCCCCCCTTCTTTGTATTCTGGAGGGTAATTGGCTACTTCTGCTCCTGGTGTTGCTGCTGGGTACCAGTCTGGGCCTGCTGCTCTGCTGTTTTCCGGAGGGATTTAGTGTTGCGGGGGAGGGGAGGAAAAGGGAGAGGAAGATATGCTGGCAATTAATGGAGCATAAGTGCAAATTCTACACAATGTCTGGCACCTGCGGCCCCTCATCTTGCTTTCTCAACTAAATCCTTTAGCTATGGAAACACGCTAGACTCTTGAAGTCTTTCTTTCTTTGCATACCTTATGAATATAGTTTAAAAGAAGTGAGGCGTTTGAAGCTTTATCACTTAAATAATAGATTTTGTCTCCTTAAGAAAAAAACTGGCAAAACATTGCACACCTATATTTGATGTAAGCACTAATAGAATTTGTGCAAACATTAAAATTACTAACTAAATAATAAGGCAGCATCTTTAACATCTTAAGGATAGTGCCACTTTATCTCTTAAACAGACCAAATTCTTTTGTGGCCGTTCTTCTTGATATCAGAGTATAAAGAAAGAAAGAAAATGGGCTTTTAAAGCCTTGTGGGATTTTCCTGTTTTATTTATTATGAAGGAGTAAAGGGAGGCTTCTAGACCCTTTTGACTTTCCATTATGGGTTTCATTCCTCTGATGTGCACAGCACGTATCTTGATACTTTTTGTCAGTACATCACATTTACATGGAAATAACGCGTGTTTTATACCGTAGCTTCTCTCCTACAGCAAATGAACAAATGTGATGCAAAATAAATCTGAAATCAATTTTGTGATTTAAAGAACAAGTTAAAATGTAAAGAGTGTAATTCCTTTCCATATAGTTGTTATCTCCTGTTTAAGTAGAAGTTTCCATTTCATCATTATTGAAATTCTCGCTGGAAGTGTGAGGAGGAAGACTCTTCAGAAGTGAAGTGATGCTCCAAGAGGTTTCCCTTTAAATGGTTGAAAAAGTGTATGTAAATCGGGGCCCCCTGAAGAGGCAGTTTCATCCCCCTGGGAAAGAGCTGTTTTAGTGAGAAAACTCAGAGCATGTTGTGTGACTATGCACAGAAATAGTTAGCAAAGGCAACTCTTTTTGACACTAATGGCTGGTACTGGTTTTCCATACTAATGAGATGTACCATCCCCTGTCAAAAGTGAATCAGGAGGAGCCCTATTCTGAGACACAAGCCCTTCCATGAAATCATTTCTGCTTAAAGTATCCTTAACATAGGTGGAAGGCCTCAAACTAGGCTTGGATATTTGAACAAATACTGCACTGTCCCACAGAGCAGCAAGCCTAATTTAGTAGCATTCAAACTGCAAAAGAAAATCTAATCATCAGAGGACAGCTGCAGAGCAGGTATGTTATTTCTGCAATCTCTGAATTATAGAGTTGTTAATCATTTGAATGTATTTGTCCATTAAAGGATTTAGCCATTCGATTATGAGAAGCTGTCAGAAGTTAGAATATTCTTTCATCACTTAACAAGTCTTATATTGTGACTTTGGGAGGGGGGGTGGTTTTGATTGTTTGAGTGTTTAGTCTTTGTTGACGGCAGGTTGTCAGAATAACAACTTTTCAAGTATATCATGGGTCCATCCCTTTCTGACTTGAGCAGGATGTGGATCAAAAAAAATCCAGAGAAGTCCTGAGTGTTTGTCTTGCCAGCTCTGTTCTTCCCCTGTTGATTGGATGGGGTAACAGTGCTTCATATGGCTCTGGCAAGACCCAGGGACCCCAAGCCAGGGGTCTCTGAAGGCTGAAGGTATTCACAGTTAGTCCCAGTGATAAAGGAATGTCAGTGAACACTTCTGAGCTTCTCTTCATACTCTTCTGGGAGAGCAGATCTTCTTTCTTTGGATATGTCCATGTTCAAAGCCAGAGCAAGAGTGCAGCAGAGAAGCAGGCCTACTTTGGGAGGTGAAAGGAGGGATTCCATGCATCTGCTTCAACCTTTGGAGTCTCCTCAGTCCCGAAAACCTGCCACAAAAAGCTACTACCTTTTATATCAGGTAAATCCATTGAGAAACCTGGAGAAGAGGAATCTGATAGCTGCCGGTTCCCCAGCAGGGATGCTGCTAACCCATAGTTTGCTTTTGTGCAAATGAGAAGAAGGTGCTCTCTCCACGGGGCAGATGCAGCCCTGCACCTGGGGACAGAGCAGGATTCCCTCCCCACGCCAAGCCTTTGGCTGGATACTCTATGCTTGAAACCTCATGTGGCCTCCTGCTCACCGGGGGACTGATCCACTCCAGTGGACCTTCCCTGACCCTTTAAGAACTTCTGGGACTAATGAGGGTGCCACAGGAGCAGGAAAGTCACACAATGAACGGTTCAAGGAGAGTACTGGATCCTCCGCTCAGTGGCTGAAGAGGCCATGACATGTGAGAGTAAACCTTTTAGTCCAGCCGTTCTCCCCAAATGTGAGACCATTAGTTGCCTAATGCAGTGGTTTTCAACCAGAGGAGATTTTGCCCCTCAGGGGACATTTGGCAATGTCTGGAGACATTTTTCGTTGTCACATCTTGGGGGAGGGGTTGTCCTACTGGCAGCTGGTAAGTGGAGAGCAGGGATACTGCTAAATACCGTTCAATGCACAGACTGTCCCCCACAACAAAGAATCATCTGCCCGGGGGTCAGCAGTGCTGAGCTGAGAAACCTAGGCCTAAAGCAAAGTGAGCTCCTCTCCGGGTTGGTCTCACCACTTGCAAAATATTTCCTTACCCTTCCAATACTACCCACCAGGGCTCGCCTTCCCTTTTATGATCTTTAACTATATTGACTAAGTAGAAACACTGTATGATTTATCATTTCTGTCAGGACCTGGAAGAGGAGCCACGTTTCCCTAATGATATGAAGAATACGCCCCCCCCTGCCAAATGCTTAGCTTTCCCTATCAAACATTCGCGATTGCAGCCCTTCTTGAGTGCCGTCCCCTCCTCTTTTGCTGAAGGCTCCTGACCTGTAATAATTTGAGATTTTGCTGAGGCAGGAGTTTGAATCCCATGAGCTGCCAGGCTGGT
Source organism: Avahi laniger (assembly GCA_963575035.1). NCBI lineage: Eukaryota > Metazoa > Chordata > Mammalia > Primates > Indriidae > Avahi > Avahi laniger. The sequence continues at coordinate 68,979 of CAUYSK010050805.1, read as the reverse complement.
GTTTGGGAGGAGGTGTTTGGCCAGGAAATGGGCCTTGCTGGCCGGGCACTGAGGGTCTGCATCAGCACGTGGCGTTGTCCTCTCGTGGACAGCAGCCTCGGTGAATTATAGCAGTTGTTTCCCTGTTATCAAAAAGATTAGCTGTTAGTGCAGAAATGAGAGTGACGTGTTTTCAATCAGAAAATAGACTTTTCCTGGGAAGACCGTATGTGGCACTGATGTTTGCCACTTCAGCGCATTTCCTGTTATTCACTGTTCTGCTTCGCGCCGGCACCACGAGGAAAGTACTGGAAGCTTTTTGAGTTCTTAGGGAGGAAGCTGCTCTTTCAGGTAAAAGGATTTAAATGGCATTATCTAATGGCCACATACTTTATGCCTGCGTTTTGTCAGGAGTTGTGAATTATGCATTGGCCCTTTGAGCTACATTCGCGTGCATGGAAAATAACGTTGTCAGACGCATCATCCCCGGATACAATGGACAATATGCTGTTATAATTGTACGGCATTGTCCTTGCTGTTTGGAGATAATACTGCTGACTTTATTCCTCAGTACGTGACATCTGTGGCTTTCACACAGATTAGCTTATCCCTTGCCACTTGGAGAGATTGCCATTAGCGAGCTGGCCTCGTGGGGTCATGGTAAGTGCCATGTTTTGGATCACAGTTGTTATTGGACCTTAGTTTTAGACCCAGGAGGGAATTAGTAATCTTTATCTTGATGACCTGAAGATACAATGGTTATTTAGTCAGCTCCCCAGAGCAGATGTGCCGGAGAAAGGGTAGGCCGAGGCATTCCTGCTCAGCGTGGCTTTGGGAGTGAGAAGGCAATCGGGTACCAAGTCTCTGCATTATTGCATTACTCGAGTAAGCAGTAACAGTGTCACATGTATTGATCTTTATAGCTTATCAGGTGCTTTCACATACGTCATTTAACTGTCACTTACCTATGGGGTAAGTATTCTCATTATACCCATTTTACAAATGAGGGAATTGAAGATTCAGATGATGATTTTTCAAAGGTTTCACTGGTGAGCTATAGCAGAGTCTGCCTTGCTCTGTTTTTCCTTTACAGATATGTAATTCCTTTTGGGGGCCTAACCTAAAACAGGATATAAATAAATTTAATTTTGTTTATGATTCAGAAAAATAAATGGCTTAATGTTTGTCATTCTGCTAACTTCACACATATGCCAGGTAACATGTTAGTTATTATTTTACTTGCCAAATATGACTACAAATATTCAGAATAGCTAAGAAAACTGAATGATTGTCTTAATATATCCCTATGCTCTATTTTGGTTGAGCTTAAGAATCCTTGATCTTAGTTCGTTTTTCCCTATTTCAAGGAAGAAAGCTAATTTCGAAGATGCAAACAAATGCAAGGAATTGATTCTCAAAATGATACCTCCATATTAGTGTATTTGCATATTTTAGAGAATTCGTGATGAGAAGTAGTAAATAGAAATTTCTCCCTGACCCCTTAAAAGAATGCACTTTAGCATTCCTCTATTATTAATTACTAAACTGGAAAATCCAAATGGAAGTGCCTTAAAGAAGTTGAAGGAAGCTCTGGTCCGAAGGATCTTAGTATATAAGTTGTACATTCTTGTCTTAGGGACACCAGAGCTTTGCTGGGTGAGTTTGAACAAATAGTTTCTGTTCCTTTATTTTTCTTTGTGTGATAAATGTGGAATGAGAATAATTTTGTTTTATCCTTTTATTGGCCACTTTTTTTTATTGTTTTTATGGATGGGTTAAATGCCATAAGAAAAAAAACCCTTGGGAAATACAGGAATTATAAGTCCACTAATAGGCAAAGATCCCAAACTCAGGTTATGATTTTGCTGATATGTGCAGCACTCTCTCCTCCGTGTTCAGAAAAGCACACGGTGAAGAAGAATAGCTGCTCTCTAGCATTCTGCCAAAAGGGTCCACAGGAACCTCCGAGCAATGGGCACTTACATTGTCTTCCAGAGATCTAAAGAAAGAAAAGATATTAACACCAAGAGACAAATTCCTGGAAGGTGGAAGGAGTAACACATATTACCCCTGAATGCTTGACTCTTTTGAGGATTGTATGTCTATAGATTTGTGTGTGTGTGTTCCTGTGCATCTTTGTGTTTTCAAACTTATTTCCTCTTTTCCTTTTATTCTACCTGCCAAAGAACCGTAATAATCATTATAATTGACAATAGCATTTGCTTGCTTAGAAGTGGCTGCTAAGCATTTAGATTGCTTTCTAACCCACCTGTGTATCTTTTTTCTTCCTCCCACGGTCAGATCTGGAAGTTTTTCTGTGGTTTTCCTTGATGTACCTCTTCTATAAAAAGAATGTTTAATGAGCAAAGCCAGAAACTGGAAAGAATCCTTTTCAGCTGAGGAAAACTTTGCATACTTCCTCCTCATGCTGTCATCGTGTGAGCTGGAAGGACCATGGGCACAAAGCTTATGGGATCAGTTACCACAAGCTCACTGTGAAACATTTTTTTAAAAATCTGTTGTGAGAAGAATAAAGCAATAATTAAAATTAACTGAACAGCTTTTGCTCTATTGAGGCGTTAAATCTTTGTGTAAACACAATCACATTGTGCAAACATAGGTCTTTTCAATTGAGTGATTTAGACAGCGAAACCACTGAAGTTTTCAGGTCTCTGGGTCAAGGGCCCGTTTTGACACGGTGAAAGGTCACCTGCTCATTTGTGTCTGTGTTCTGCTGCAGGGAGAACTGGGAGCCAGTATGGTTCCTTGCAGGCAGCGACACAAAGAGCCGGCTGGCATTTGGCAGATAGCAGTCTGTGATGAGGGGGAAGGAAAGTGCACACAAAGCAGAGACCGCCGCACACGGGAGCCGGTGGGGAGTGCTTGGGAACCTCTGGGGCCCAGGCAGTGAGGCCGCTTGAATGTGGAGAAAACAGCAGTTATAAAACATAAATGTGTTTATTATTACACTGGGCCTATGCTATATAATTTTACACACACTCATATTTGTGATTTATGGCCGCAGCTCCATATGGAGGAGAAGCTTGCTAATTCACCCAAATTTATAGGGAGGTCTCTGAAGATGATCAAATTGGTAGTAGCAGTAGCTGAGAAAAAATAAGTCTCCTAAAACAACCAAAAAAAAAAAAAACAAAAAAGAAAGGTGGGGACTGCTATGTCAGAGACATCCTTTGTTCATTTATTTTGATAAGCAGAGCTTCGCTTTAATTATTCATGATAACGCTTGCCCTGGAAGGAGCAGGCCTCCGATGTGAGAGCAGCGGCGGGTTGGTGGTGGGTGTTGGCTGTCTGTGCAGCTAACGCTGAAACAGCCTGCCCAGCCTTGCTTGAGATTTGCTGTGCTTGCACCTGGGAGAGGTGAGATGAGCCGAAGTCTTGTTTCCACCTGCAGCCCCTCTCTGGGGGGCAGGTATTGCCTGAGCTTGGGGGGAGGAGGAACCTGGATAATAACAGCCCCCATTTCTGGCTTGTTCTCTACGTATCGGGCAGTCCAATGGTGCTTTTCTCGTGTCATTTCACTGACTCCTTATAAGGCAGGTGGTGATTTTCCATCTTAGGGACAAGAACATGGAAGCCTAGAAGAGCCCTGAGATACCCAGCTAATAAATGGCCAGGCTGACTTACAAGTCTGGTTATGGCTACAAAGCTCATTCTCCTGCAATATTATGCTGGAAATTCCTAGGGAAGAAGCCAGCAAAGGCGCACTGGAGCAAAGACCTCACCCTCCTTCCACCCCACCCCATCCCATCCCATTTGCTGTGCTTTCAGCCCATTTCCTGGTCTTAGCATCAATTGCCATCATCATTTCAGATAGCTTTCCAAAGTGTTTCTTGACTTGGCAGAATCTTGAGGTACTTGTCCTGGGAGCTCTTCAGAAGGAAAGCACTTTGGAACAGCTTGCGCTAGTTCCAAAGTCCCCTGAGTATCCATGGTTCGTGCCCTTTGCAGGGGAACTTTATACAGTCAGGATACGACGACCCCAGGATACTTGATGGACCATTTTTTCCATAGATGCATAAATACCAGAGGATGACGCCAAATGGCCCATCCACTTGGCTCATAGCAGAACCCTGGGAGACATCCCCGATGCATACTCTTTCAATCAATTTCCACATCTCATGGGCACTGCTTTCTGAATATGTTTTGCATTTGTCCACTTCTCTCTGTCTCTGCTGCTATGAGCAGGGTCGTCCATGTTCCAGCCACTATCTTCTCTCTCCTGGGTGGTTGTAGAACCTCCTAGGTATCCCCATTCTCCATTTTGTAGCCAGAGTGATGTTTTAAAATCAATTCTGAACATTTTATGCCTCTGCTTAAAAACTCACAATAGCTGTCATTGTTCTCAGGGGGAAGTCCAAATTCTTTAACATGGTCTATAAGAGCACTTTCCAATAGAAACATAATGTGAGCCACATATAATAATTTTAAGTTTTCTAGCAGCTGCATTTAAAAAGTAATTAATTGTACTAATTAATTCTAATACTATATTTAGCTCAGTGTATCTAAACTATTATCATTTCAACCTGTAATCCATGTAAACAATTATTAGTGAGCTATTTTAGATTCTTTTTTGAACTTTTTCTTTTTTTCCATTTCAAAGTCTTCTACATCCAGTGTCTGTTCCGCACTTAGAGTACACCTCAATTCAGGTTACCCACATTTCACGTGCTCAGGAGCCACCTGTGCCGGTGGCCACCAGACTGGACTGTGCAGGTCTGTGAGTCATTGCACAGTCTGGTCCCTGCCTGTTCTCTAGTCACATGATGTCATTCTGTCCCTATAAGGCACACCCTCTGATCCTTCTCTTTGCCCAGCTTCCGGGCTGAGTTCAGGAGAAAAAATGTAGCAGAGGGATGAGAGAGCCTCACCCCTCCTGAGGAGTTGGGGGAGTTGGGGAAGTTGGGGGAAATAGCTCAACACTGAGCCATCCCCGTTCTACACTGGCGCAGGGCGTTCCAGCACGGCAAGTGGGATGGGCTGGAGTGGAAGGAGGGTGTGGTCTTCATTCCAGTGCCCCTTTCCTGTCTTGTTCCCTGGGAAATTCCAGCATAATATTTCAGGAGAATGGGCTTGGGAGTCAGATCCCAACTTAAAGTCAACTCGGCCACTCATTAGCTGAATATATCCCTGGGCCCATTCTAGGCTTCCATGTTCTCATCCCTAAGGTGGTAAAATCACCACTTACCTTGTAAGGATGATACAGGTAAAGCACCATCAGGCTGCTCGTATGTAGAGAACATGCCAGAAACAGGGGCTATTATCACTCAGGTTTCTCCTCCACTCCAGCTCAGTCAGGACCCGCCCGCAGAGAGGGGCAGCAGGTGGAAATGAAGCTGTGGCTCATCTCACCTTCAGGTGTGGGCTAAGAATGAGGCCTTTGCTTTGCAGTTGCCTTGGGTGTTTCCGTTTTTGGTTTATCTAGGGCTGTGTGAGGTGACACAGATGGTTTTAGAGAAGGTGAAGTGAAGTGAAAAATGCAGGTGAAGTTGATACAGGGTATTTTCCTCTGAGAAAAATTGACTGTCTGCCCACACTAAGGTCCTTGAGGGAGTAGTGCCATTCTGTGAGCTGAAGACGAGGCTGGGGGCCCTGGGGGAGGGCGACTGACTGGTAGCTCACATCCCTGGCTTCTAGTCTCAGTAGATTGTACTCCTTTGCTGTTATATAGGTGCATCTAAATAGTTCTGACATCCTTTCCAGTTGAAACATTTGTTTTATCAGTAAATATTTCCAAAGGGAATGTGAGCATTGATCCTATTTTAATTGCTGGCATTTTAGTAAGAGGCAGAGTGAGGTAGTGGTTAAGCATGTGTACTCTGAAGGTAAGACTGCCTGGGTTTAAACCTTGATGGTATCAGTTATAAGTTGGGTGAACTTGGGGAGCAGCTTAATTTCTCTGACCCTCAGTTCCTCATCTAGAAAATGAGAGAGGACAATAGATTGTGATCATAGGGCCATTGAGAGTATTGAAGGACAGAATGTTTGTAAAGCCCTTAGGTCCTATAGTGCCCAACATAGAGGAAGAGTTTTATAAATTTTAGCCAACAACCCATTTTACCAGGATTCGTAAAAAACACTGCCATCTGTTGCAGATGGGTAGAATTGAGCCACAAGTCTTGGCTCAGAATGACCATGCAAGGTATTTTTCTGCAGAGATACGATTATTGTCTAGTTTGTTTATGTATAACATTTTGCACCTTTCTCCCACACATCATTTTCTACTATATGTATATCTGTGTGAGGAAGGAAAATATAGACATCTCGTCTGGGATTGATTTTGCCATTCATATATCCATATATCCAATAGAAAAAGCCAAACATACTTCAGTGGATGAGATGGGGTGAGCTATGCACCATATTTTAGTGGTGCATGGGCTTTGGGTTGTTTGGTCAAAACTCTTTGGCTTTCTAATGACACATTGCAAGTTGAGGAGTTACGGCTTGGGGTCTTATCTCTGATGATTAAATGAAACAGCAGCCTCAGGAGGTGATCTGCTCCTAACTCCTCAACACTGATATCTAACCATCTGAGCTAGAAACAGATGATTGCAGGCCTAGGATTCCCCAGGTAGGTATATTCAGGTACTGCATGTTGATATGAGCCATGTTGCATGAAGAAGGATTTTTGTGTGGAGTATTTTAATAATCACCTCACCTATATAGTGTGTTACAGAGTACGAAGCACTTGCACAGAAATCATCTCTCATCACACTTCACAATAGACCTGTGAGGCCTACATCAAAGAAGGGGTTAGCTCCATTTTGCAGAGAAAGAAAGTGAGACTCAAAGGTAACTTTCCAAGGGCACAGAGTAAGTGGCAAGAGCTAGGACTAGAACACAGGTCTCCTGATGAGAAGTCGTATGTGTGTGTGTTTTCCATTAAACTGTCCTTGTACACATGAGACACTATTTCTAGCAACTTTCTGAAAAAAAGAAGTGAGATTGAGATGTAAAATAATCTTTATATTGCAAGTATTAGCCATTGGGGCATGTAGCATTTTTACTTGTTCATTTCTGTTATCCTTTCAATTAATTAGATCATAAATGAAGCTTTTGTGACAGAGACCCAAGCTAATACAATCTTTAAGATGTAAGATTTTTTTTTTCTTTAACATAAAGTCCAGGCTTTTAAACAGCTCTGTTCCGAGAAGTCCAAACTCCTGTCTATTGGTCCCCATCCCTAGGGTTTCTATTCCTAAGGAATTGCCCAGGTCCTTGAATTCAAGGTGGCTGCCACCAGGCCTGCTGTCCAGGAACCTAGTTTTCATGCAGCTAATGTGAAAGTGGGAAAGGAAGGGAATGTCCAACCTTTAAAAGTGCAGCTTGAAATTTCCCTTGTTTCTTCCACTCACATCTCATCAACCAGAACTTAGTCATATGTCAACGAGCAACTGCAAAGGAACTGGGAAGTATAGCCTTTATTCTGGGTGCCCATGAGCTCAGCTAAAATCTAGGGGTTCTCCCACTGTAGATAAGAAGATACTGAATGTGGGGAGACAATTTGCAGAGGCTTTTAGTCATAAGAATAGTTTCTTATGTTAATGTAGACATTTAAACATAAAACATTTGAGTTCTGAAATTTGAAATGTATGACTTGGTGAACGGAACAAACATTCTAGTTTGTGGCATGTTGCAAAATCAGAGTAACTATGTGAGAACTAGGTCCCCATGGAATGGCTTAAATTCTAAATGGAAATTTAATTTATATTTTGCCTTTCATGAGAATATCGCATTACTGGAATAATATGAAGTGACTGGGAAATTAATAACTTGAGATGGCGAGCATGTAGGGTCAGATTAACCACATCTTAATATTATTTCTTGCACCTTTTCCCCCTCTGAAGTGTAAAGTCACATCGCATTGACATTTTCCTCCCAGGATGCCTCATTCTTCAATAGAAGAATGAAGAGAAAGTATTTTGTAGTTGTGGGTTTAGCACAGACAAAATTAAGGCTGTTTGAGGTTAGAAGTATAGAGGCTGACAGATTGTGTGGGGGTGTTTCTGCATATGTGGGTGTCAATATGTTTGTGCTGAATTGTTTGCAGATTTGGGGGGAAGGGCAGGTTGTGCGTGTGTGTGTGTGTGTGTGTGTGCGTGTGTGTGTGTGTTAATGTAGATTCCAGGAGCGGCTTCAATCATAGTGTTTTATTCCTAATTATTCCTATTAGGGAGCAGCAGAAAGAGGAGGTAGAAGATCTAGGGAACAGTACTTATAGGCAGGTTTGAAGATGGACCAATAGCATGTGCGTATGTTTGTTCAGACAGGTTCATCGAGGGTCTTGGGGCATCCTAAGTCTTGTGAATACTAAGGTGAGTAAGCCTGGCCTCTGCCCTTGAAGGGAACATTGGTTTTGTGGGCTATAGCGTGTCAACAAATTACTCAAGCAATATGATAAGTCCCTTCCGGAGGAATTTATGTAAGCAGAAGGAAGGAACACCCAGCTCTACCAGAGGCTGTCTAGAGTCACTAGAGTCACATGTTTTTTGAAGTACAAGGCCGCACATTGTGCCAGGCCCTGAGGATACAAATATGCACAGAGGTAGGCTCTGGTCATAAGACAGAGTCAAGAGTTTGTCATCAAGGCCCCTCAGGGTCTGGCTGTTTCCACCTCTCCAATCCATTCTTAAGATTCCTCATCATATACTCAGTCTTCACCTCAGGGGTGAAAAATGGCTCTCTCATCTGTGGGCCTTTGCACATGCTGTTCCCTCTGCCTGAAACGCCCACTGCCCTTGTGCCTGACATCCTTCAAGTTTCAGGGAGGCTGATCTCCTCTGGGACACCTACCGTAATTGTTCTGCCAGGTCTTAGGGATCCCCTCCTCCACATGTCTGCACGCAGACGTTGTCAGTCACGCTGGGCCCTGTGCCGTCTGTGTGCGTGCAGGGTGCTTTCCCGCCTGGAACTGCTCTGCTGCACAGATCCTTGCCTTTTAGCTTTACTCCCTAGCGGTGTTGTTGGTCAGTACGTGTTATAACAGAACCGACGATGAATGCTGGTTGAATCCAACTTGTCACTCTGACGAGACTGTATCTTTTCACTGTCATTGAATTAAACCAGAAATCCACGTATTTGACTTTGCCTGCTCACCCGTGGACAGAGGTGAAGTGTTTCAGAGATAACGTACGTAGGGTTTACGAATCCAGAAAGCAAGGTGGTAACAAAGCTTTTTGTGCTGTTGGCTTTGGACGGAACACCGATGTCTCGATTAGTGAACATCATACTGAGTACGTACAGTGTGCCTGAGACTGTGCTAGACTTGTGGGTGATTTCAAGAGGCAAATGAAAGTCCTGTGCCTGGAAACACATTAGATGCTTCATCAGTATTTATTCAATTGGAAATATAAGGTGTCCCAGTTTTAAAAGCACTTTTCATCTACTGTGGGTGGGAAAAAGCAGGGCAAGGGATCAAGGCATAAAAAGATAAATTTCTGCAGGGAATAGTAAATAAAGGGCCAAAGAGTAGAAATTTAGACAAGGCTGTAATTTTCTGAGGAGGAGAAATACTTGGGGATGAGGTGACAAGTGGAAAACAGGCACATTCTGAGTAGAGGACATCTCAGCAAGTGGGAAAAGCTGAGGAGGGCTGCTTAGGGCTGCTGGGGAGCAGAGGTTTGTGTAAGGAGCGGCGAACGATAGGATAAAAAATGTAGGCGACATGGTGTTGTGGGCATCTTTTCCTAAGTACATAGACGGTGTATGGGAAGAACATCTCTCCTAGGTGATCATTTATCAAAATAAGAAGCTAAAATTTTCTTTTTGGGTTCATCTTTTTTTCTTAGACTTTATATTTGAGTAAGGTACACGTTTGGGTTGTTTTAGCTAATGGGGAAGTTCAGTCTCTGAAAAAAAAATGTTTGATCATCTTGGAAGAGAATTATGTAGACATATTGATGTTTCAAATCTTCACTGATTTAATATTTGCCTCTAAAAATCTCTAGAGAACTGGATCCATATCAATTCAGCTCGAATGGTAGCTGGTCCAGAGGAGGGCCCTCATCTGCATTATCTCTATGTAAATTATCCCATTTGACCTTCTCGAAGAATGATAAAGTTCCCTTTTTTGTTTTTTAATTTTAGGGCAAATTGCCTTATGAACTACTGACATGCTTTGGCCACTTCTCCTCCATCTGCATCTGTATAGTCATTAGTTAATCAAAACAAAATCAGGATGCTGAAGCCAATTATTCTGTAGCTTCAAAAGCAGATCTTAAATGATAGTTTTAGATTATCCTCTCCTATGGGTTTTTTATACCATTGGTCCCTCTCTTTTCATATATATCACATATGTAGCAGAAAGTTAACTTTTCATCCACGTAATAAATGATTCAGGCTTATATTTTCCAGTCTTTAGTTAGCAAAAAAGAAAAATTCAGTGTATCCAGGACAGTAAATTAGATATCATTAACTAATGTGACTTGTGCCAATGGGTGACCACCATGGCCCCTGATCTGTTTTAGTGTCTCTCCCCCCACACCTGAACTGGCCCTACGTGCATTTGCATTTTCCATGATTCTCAGGCACCTGGTCCTTTGACTCCACCCTCTGGCTCCCCACACACCTTCCCAGTAGGGTGTCTTGTAGATCTACCTTTCTCAAAGCTATATGCTCCACAATTATTCTTTTGCTTACTACCAGCCTCCATGCAAGAAGAATAAATTTCTTGCTCTACTCAGGTGGAGTTGAGCACCGAGTTGCCACCTCTGAAATCAATTGGATCTTTAGGGGAAGAAGGTTCCTGTCCTGTGTTGGTTTACTTGTAAAAGGTGTACTTGTGCTTTAGCGGTATCGTCACTTTCAGAGTGCTTGGTGATGCCTTGGTGATTATCCGTGCTTGGAACATATTGTTTGGAGATAAAGTAAAAGTTTTTTCTCTTCATTCTTAAAATGTTTTGAAGTGATTCAAAAATTGATAGTTTGGTCATTGTTATAGTAAGTCCGTTCCTACATATGTTCTCTGCAATATGGCCGTCTTTACATTTGAATGCAAACACCAGAGATTGACCAGAGGTGAGTTTAAAATTCATATTTTTTAACAATCAAATTTCTATCTAAATATGTCAAATTGAATTGTAGGAACTTGGCTTACAGAGTAAGACCTTTGCTACTAAATGGAAAAAAATGTCCTACAGATGGGTTTCAAATAAATTCACATGGTATAATTGGCATCCTGAAAGGAAAAAGATGAATGTTTTAATAATTTTTTTCTTCAAATTTAGTATATACCTAGCTTTTAACTTTTTTGTAACTGGTACTCATCAAAATAGATATAAATTTTCTAGCTGACATTAAATTTTCTTTAGATTTATCTCTAAAAAAACCTGATAAAAATGATTTTTAAAGTTAACCTCAAAAAACAACAGCAGCAAGACTAAAACCAAAGTAAAACAAGGAAAAAATCCAAAAAAAATTTAACCTTGGTGCTAAAAAAACATGTAGTTTCCCCAGATGGTCATGCTTACCTATTTCCAAACTTGAGAATATACAGCCTCAAATATGAATGTTGTTGAGGTCTAAATTCTTGACTTTACAATCTTTTGAAAATTATAATAATATCTACCTTAAGAGTTGTAGGTTTTTGTTTTTTGAAGGGACGGCGGTGGTATCAGTTGGTTATACCTCACTCAGCCCACTGGCAACTGTTAGAATACTGCACATATTTTTAATTAAAAAGAAAGAAATGGCTTTAAGAATTTTATGACATTCTTTGGCTTATGGAAAACATGGTACAGTATCTATAAACACATGGATTGGAATCACAGGTTGCACATTGCAAAAGCTCCTTAATTTTCAACAGCTAAACTTATTTCGGCATCTGGGTTGGTTACTAATTTTCATGACCAACCCAGTCTTCCTCCAGCATTTCAAACAAATTCACAAAGAATCTAAGACTTTGCCTCTAAAAGAACATTTCCAAAAAAGCTAAGAGTTATTGAAATTGGAACATGGCCCCAAAGAATTTGTTTAATCCTGTGTATCTTCCTGGTTATGCTTCACAAGGCAGGGTGGGCCTAGCAAAGGATTCAGTGCATTGCTTGGGCTGCAGTCTAAGTCTCGTAGAGAAGTCCTGGTGCCCTTGCCTGGCTCATACAGGGAGCGGAGATCTCTGTTCCCACAGTGCTCACTGGCCTCCTGCATGTTCCCAAACTCCCTTTTGATAGCAACACCATCATAATAACACCCTTCATTTATCTGGGACTTTGTAATTGACCGATCACTCTCATGTACTAGGTTCCATAGAATCTTCGTAACTACAAGGAAAGTGGGATATATTTTTTGCAAATTCCTTCCCCACGCAGTTAAGAACCATTAGTCCCAAAGAAGTTAACTGCCTTTACAAGCCCACATTGCTATTATGTGGCAGAGTCAGAACTAGAATAATCTATTTCTTGATGACTAGTTTATTTTTTTCCCCACTAGAGCAATGGTCCTTCAAGTGTGGTCCCTGAATCAGCAGCATCAGCCTCATCTGGGAATTTGGTAGAAATGCAGATTCTTGGGCCCTCCCCTAGTGAACTAGACTCAGTGAATCAGAAACTCTCAGGGTGGGGTCCACTCACCTGTATTTGCCCAAGCCCTTTAGAAGATTCTAGTATGAGCTGAAGTTTGAGAACCAGCATGGTAGAGCACTGCTTATGGTAAGAGAGGTGGCTGTAGGGGATGAGAACTATTTAAAGACAGGAATTACTTTGGGTTTCTTATCACACTTTCACACTTTCATGGGTAATCTATGCAAGTAAGAATACCGTCTGAGCTTCTATCATGCATGAAGTGTGAGCTACCTACTGTGGATAAAGTGGAGAACAAGTCAAATGTGGCTCCTGCCCTCGTGAAATCCATATCCTGGCTAGGGAGAGAGACCCCAAACATACCGCTAAGTTTGGGGTGTAGTATGACAATCAGAGAAGGCTTCTTTGAGACTTTGAGTTTAATGACCATTTCTTAAAATCTCCAAGCTTCTTGTGCCCCAGGGCCTTTGCATGCCCTGCTCTTTAAAGCTGCAAAGCTTTCTTCTCTCTGTACCTAGTTAACTCCTCCTCCTTCATATCATAGCTTAAACGTCACTTCCTCAGATCCTGAACCCATGCACAGAGATTCTAAAAGCAGATTCTGATATAGAAGGTCCAGATGGGAATTAGGAATCTGCATTTTTAACAAGTGCCTCAGGTGACCTGATGCCACAACAGGAAGGGGACCCCTCAAAACAGGGAAGGACTGCTGTTGCCTCAGGAGCCAGTCCAAGCCTGACACACAGTGAGGTTGATAGTGATGAGTGTGAAAAAGAAACGGGTAGAGATGAGAGAGTCCACAAAGGGGGAGTAACTGGGCTTGTTACTGAGTCTCTCTTCCTTAGCTTTCTCACAGCTGAGAAAAGAACACTCAGATTTTGCGTCTGGAAGAGAGCTTCTGCCATGGTAGGAACGTGGAAATGGGAACACTGGCATTCTAGGCTATGGACTGGGTGTGGGGAAAACCTAGGAAGGATGAGCCCTCAAGCTTGAGTTGATGGTGGGGTTTCTGTGTAGAAAATATATTTTCACCCAGTGCTGTCCAAAATAGAAATATATGCAAACCACGTATGTAATTTTAAATTTTCTAGTAACCCCATTTAAAAAATAAAGTGAAAGAAACAGGTAAAATTATTTTTAATAATATATTTTACCTAAACCAATATATCTAAAATATTATTTCAACATTAAATCAATATTTAAGAAAGTATTAATGAGATATGTTTTACATTCTTTTTTAATACTGTCTTCAAAATCCAGTATATATTATATGCATCCAGCATACCTCAATCCATATGCTAAATGGTGAAAGTTAAATGTAGTCCCATCAAGGCTAAGAGTATAAAATATTTTTATACTGTTTCATTTTTTGATTTTAATTTTAATTAATTAAATTTAAATTAAAAGTTCAGTTTTTTTAGTTACCTTAGGAACATTTAAAGTGCTCATAACCACACTTGGCTAGTGGCTACTGTCTCGGACAGCACAGTTGTCAACAATTGTGGGAATAAGTCAGAATCTTTTCTCAGCTTTCTCCATTTTCTAAAGTAGGAGCTGTACCTCAATGAGAATAGCGTTTAAATTTTGTATTACAGATTTTTGAGCAAACATTTTATGGTAATGATCCAGACTCTGAGGAGTTAATCTATCCTAGTCCAGTTATTGTTTTATTAGTTATTTTAAGCATAAAAACAATAAGGTAGATGTTTGTATGCTCTGTAGAGTGGTGCTTTGTGAAATTCAGTAACTCAGGTGCTAGCACCTAGTAGGCTTTTGGGTGAGCAAGCAATGGGTGAATGAAAAATCCACATAGATCATAAATGAGTATACACTTTATTTTATGGAGTAGCAAAGGCTTTTGAAATTCTAGAAAATAAAGCCCTTGTCTTATTTTTCCATCAATCAGCTAAACCAAAAACCTTGAAAAAAGAAAATATTTAAGATTCAGCTGGAATCTAAGAGGAACTCTGAGGCAGCTTTCTAAAGCAGAGTCAATAACTTGGTATAAGTGTTTTTTATTTGCAGCATGTACACCCTGAGAAGACACTGACAAGCTATGGAATGATATTTACTGGTTTCTCCGTTTCTAGAGTTAAGAAAGCTTAGTTACATCTTCTCTCTACAACGTCTTTTATTCCCCAGGTTGCTTAAATTCTCTAGTACTGCTGAGTGTGATGCGAAGGCAACTGATGGGTCTTTGCTCATTTCCTATAGATGTACTCAGTGGCAATATAAACCCATGACAAAGAGTCTTCCTCCTTTCCAGTTTGCTTTTCCATTTCCTGATCTGCAAAATTTCCAAGTTCTCAGTCCAAGTCCTAAAGAGACTAGGACCTTGACATGCCCAGAACTGCATTAGAAAAATAAATAAAAGGAAACAGGTAAAATTTGTTTTAACAGAAATCTGGACATGTCAGAGTTCTAGTCCTTTTAGGACTTGGATTAGGAACTTGAAATTTTGCAGATCAGGAAAGGGATGCAGAAAATTTGTATCAGCAACGTTTATTTGTGAGGGATCTTTAAACCTGAGTGCAAGATTCTGCCACGTGTTCATATTTCATGCTATAGTTTGTATCTTAAAGGGCAAACATATAGCACACAGTACCTTTAACATATCACTTATGCTTTCTCAAATACATCTTCAGAGAGAACCTTTACAAATGAGTTTCATAAGATAATGCACTTTGCTTCCCAGAGGGGATGTTGCTCAGGAGGCTGAAATCCTACGTGTGCGATAAAGGTTCTAGGAAGGGTTTCAGGATCCTCCTATTTAGGATCCAGGAGACAGGGAAGAAGTGGAAGTGACCTTTGATGGTGAAGGAATACTTGATTGATTGTAAAGTACTGCATTTGAGTCACTGTCAAAGAGGGGTGTCATGTTTAAACAACCAAGCAAACATGTCTCCTCTTAAATCAGTTCAGTACATAGAAAATGAGGGATTGGAAATCACACAGGCTTCCCTGCCCCTCTTTGTGACTCAGGTCTTTATTGCAGATCAGGATGCTTTTATTTATTCGATGTATTCAACAAAATTGAACCAGCCAGTGGTTTAACGCTAGTGGTATCACAGAGAGCAGAATGGATATCTGCATGAAGCTAATGCTGTGGTCAGAGAAACAGACGATAATACGCACAATACTCAGTCTCCTCTCAAAGTGATTGTTATGGAGAATGTGACAAAATTTGCCATTTTACGGAAAATAGCGAGGGTAGGTCTCGCTATTTTAGGCGGAGCCCTGAGTGAAGTGAGGGGACAAGAGTGTTCCAGGCAGAGGGAGTAGCAAGTGCAAAGGCCCTGAGGTGGAGCCTGCAGGCAGGACAGCAATGCTGAATCAGGGAGGGGGATGAGATTGGAAAGGTAGTCTGAGGCAGATCATGTAGACTCTATACCGAAGAACCTTATAGACTTTTGACTTTTATTCTGGGAATGATATAATGGAATGCCATTGGAACATTTAGAGTTTAATTTCATCTTAACCTTTTGTGGGTCCTGAATGTCTTTGGCAGTCTGATGAAACCTGTGGAGCCCTTTATGGAATAATGTTTTTAAATGCATGAAGTCCAGTGGATGTCAAAGAAACCATTTATATGGAAATGCGTAGATTAAGTTCCCCTGTAAGGGACACACATGCTCTGATTTACATTTTCAAAGGATTGCTCTGATCGCTGTAGGGAAAACGGCCTGTAGGGGCCAAGAATGGAAGCCCCAGGGCCAGTAAGATGGCGGGGTTGACAGCAAAGCTGTTTTATTTATCCTGCCGGCAGCGGCCTTGGAAGTAGCTTTGTACAACACAGGCTTTTTGAAGGCAAGAAGAAAAATATGTAACATCTACTTACATTTAATTTACCCTCATTCTTTTTAATTGCTCTATGGAGTATGTTTTACAATATCCTAATATGTTAGGACATTAGTACATTTATATAGTTCGTGAATAAATTGACATATATTGGAGATGCATGCTCAAAAAGTATTTGTGCCAGTGATTTTTGATCACTCAACGCTGATGATCCCAAAATGGGACCCTGTAAGAAACTAAGAAAATACTACTCTGGTGTAGACCACATTGCATTTCAGACCCATGCTGCGGGAAAACTGAATTCTTGCCATGATTCAACCTCAGTAAAAGTCAGCCGTGTTTCTCAAGCACCCTTACCTCTCCTTAAGAGCTCTCATCTGGCTGTAAATCTGTTTACACCTGAGTAGAGCTACTGTCACTTCTGAGGTGGCATGTACTCCCCCAGGGAAACGAGTTTCCTGGGGTTGTTGCCAGACAGGAAAAGTGGTTCTCGGTATTTGCCCTGAAATTCAGGAGGTCCTGAAAAGGGTATGGTCTGCTGCTGGCCTTGTGAGCCGAGCTGTGCGGGCCTGCCTCACGCCGCCCACCCCTCTGCGAGGTGCTCACCTTCATTCAGTCTCTCTGCATCTGTCTGTCTGAAATAGACCTCTCCGGACCATTTCTGTGCACTCCAGTGGCGCAGCAAGCTGAACGGTGTGCATTACTCCAAGTGTGATACAGCACAGGACAGCGCCTCTGTGTTATAGCCAGGAGGGAGGAGTATCTGGAGTGCAGGAAGGGGAGATAGGAAGGTGAAAGAGAAGGGAAAGTGAGAGGGAATTCCTGATTTTGCATGAAACACGCTGCAGTTTTCACTGAACTGCCATTTTCTTCCCTCTCTCTCTCCCCCTCAGAGAAAGAAAGGCTTTCTTCTTTTCTTATACAAAAAAAGAAACCCAAGATTTTTATAAAATGAATGGAAATCTTCAGGTAGGCTATTAAAATGAAAACTAATGCATGATGGCTAGAGGTGGGTCCACCCCCCAGATCAAGCCAGGGCCGTGGGTCTCTAGGGAGATGTGGTCTTGGCCATGCTGAAAATACTAACAGAAGAACTTCGCCGACCTGCCTTTCGAGTAGAATAGGTTCATGGAAGTGGTATAGAACCTGAAAATGAGGCCAGCCTAACCCCATAATTCCTGTGCCCTAAATATGAAGTCATATTCCCAGTTCTTTTTATTTTTTCTGCTCCTCTCATTTCTGAGCTCTGTCTGTTTCAGGCACTGCTCCTTCATTGGGTATTCTTGATTATTTTAAATTTCTTATTAGTGAGTATTTGCAGAAATGTCAACTTGTAGGTAGACTAGCCAGACATTGGAAAAATGGTTTGATAAATCACTGTAATATAACATGGCTAAAATATCAGAGCACAGAGGAGCCTGTCGTCGGTATTCTTCTGCATGGCATTCACCGCAAGCAGGAAGCAATGTTGGATGATAAGATTCAGAGCCCAGTCAAGCTATCTGCTGTTTCTCTCCGGTGGACACGGCCACTAAGTTGGTGAAATAGCTTCCGGACAGGATAATTGATTTGTGCTGGGAATTAACTAAACATCTACATCATTTTCTGGGAAATAACTAAATCCTTGATATTGCTCACCAAAATAAAACAAAACTAGTTAATTCAGCAAGAGGAAAAGCAAACACTTTGAAATAATAAAAAAAAAAAAAATACCCGAAGACATCCGCTTCAGTCTTCTTCATTTTCTCTGTCTTTGCTGTGTCCTTCACAATGTGGTTGCCTGTGAAAGATGGGTCACTTCAATTGTGGGATTAATTTGGGGGACTGGATGTCTCTGCTTGTTGCTGTAGAGTTTCATGGGATTTCCTAGGTGCCTGTTGCTTCTGGGAATTGTTTGGTCTCTAAGGTTCCAGGCACCTCCAGTTTTACTTACATTTGCTCCTTTGGGGAAGTGCAGAGCATTTCGAATTTCTAAAGTCTTAGGTGCCTCCTTCTTCTTTTTTTGTTTGTGCCAGATTTCCCCTTGGTAAGAGAGCCTGGTGGGAGATCAATAGCATTAAGTGATGCCAACACCACTCTCCAAGAGGGCACCAGGGTCTCTTCCTGCACCTTCCATATCCCACTCGTTCAGAGAAGTACTAGAAAACACTCAGTTTTTTGAATCCATTCTCCATCAATATACTGAGAAAATATTTAAAACTTCAAAAGGCTTTCTGTTTTCCAATATTGTGGCTGTCCCGAGTGACTCCACACTTAGCTGCCTGGAGCCATGAGCTCTGAAAGTTTTTATTGACAGCTAGTTAGCCCTGCCGTCCTAGCAGCCACAGGGGGAGGAAAGGGAGTTGAGATGAATTGAATAGTTACTGTGTGCAAGGCTCAAGAAATACGTTTCATGCACATCTTATTTAAACCTCACAATAAACATGGGTTTATTAATAAGCTCACCCCCATTTGACAGATAAAGACACTGAGGCTGAGAGTCTGTAATGAACTCAGCAAGACCCCAAGTGTGCTGACTGCAAAGTTTTTGTGACACCTCCCCTCGGCTACCTTCCCTTCAGCCAGCACATCTTGTCTCAACTTTGGCTTGCAGGAGCCAGAAGGTGAACTTTTAACACTGCTCATTGATTCATTTTTTTTCCTGGTTTCCAAAACTGAACGGGTTTCCTCCTGTGCTTCCAGCCCTCCTTCATGTCCTCTTGGTTCTCTTTAAAAGAAATGCCTGTGCTTCTCATTTTTCTTCTCTGCGGGTTTTACAGAGCAGTGGCTCGCTAGGGCACCGATTTAATGAAATAAAATTTTCAAGCATGTTTGGTTTGATTCTAGGTGATACAAATAAAGAATCGTGAACGCTTTGTAGTCAGGTTTAAAGAGAAGGGGAAAGGTGGAAGGAAAAAAATAGGTCAAGTATAGTAGCTCGGTAATGTCTCCTTAAGGGCTGCCTAGTAAAGGTTTAGCTGTTAAAAATGGAGACATAATGGAACAGGCAAAGTACTTTGGCACCTGTGTGTCCTGAAATTTTGAGTTTGGCAGTCTATGATACTTGCCAGTTATGTGAATGTTATACGTGCTGGGCGCTGTTCTGATTAATATGTAATGTGCATGGACATTGATCGATGCTCTCCAAACCCTTTGAGGTACATGCTGTGATTATCTCTAAGAAAACAGAAGCACAGAGAGGTTTATTAATCTGCCCAAGGTCATACAATTAAGGACAAAACTGGAAGCTGAGCCCAGGAAAGTTGGCTTCAGAGCTCTTAAGCATGTGCTAACCTACCCCTCAGTGACAAGCCTTGGTAATTCAGTCTCATGATTTCACGGGGTTCCAAAGATTATTTTTCCTCTTAATTAGAACCAGCCCACCATACAGTTGGAAGGGTAAATATTTGTCATGGTTGGTGACAGACGTGATGGGTTAAAAGGAAAAAAAGAAGGTCTAAGGCAAAGCCATGTACTTTCTCTTACACAGTCCTCCTTTCTGTACAGAAAGGTCACTTGAGCACAAGTGTTCGAATTTCATGCTTATAAGCAGCTTTCCTGTGGCTAAAACCTTGCTCTACAAATTGATTTTAAAAATATTTTATGATAATATATATTGCTCCCTGATTTGAACACCGTGGAGTCATTAAGTTATGAGCTTTCTAACCCAGACTTTTGTGACAGTATTTTCTTCAGCGCCAGGAATCATCGAGTGATTTTTGTGTTACTCTCAGGTTGTAGTCCTTTCTCCTGGCTGTCCATCCATCACGTTTACTGGAAGGATCAGTGGTTCTGGGAGGCCTGAGCTGCTTGCCTTGTCAGCCAGCTACCTGGCTGCAGTTTGAGGCAGGAGGGGAGGGGAGGGAGAAGACTAAAAAGCCTGAAATGCCAAATTACTGTAGGTTCTGGAGAAAAATAGAATTAGAAGCATTTGTGGTTCAGATGAAAATAGCACATTTCCTTTCTGCCTGGACTGTGGGGGTCAGAGTGCTCTGGGGAATAGAAAATAAATAAAAATTGATCCCTCATCAGCCAAAGAAAATGCTCTGACTCTGGGAACTGAAATGACAGCTTCAGATTTGAGGATCTTGTGAAACCACTTTTGAAGGTTAACAACAAAAAAATAAAAAACACCAGGAGACTTGGGGGGAAAAAAACGGGGTACTATGTTAGGAAATCTAGTCTTTCAAGAACGATTTAAACAGCCCTTTTCCAAGACTGGCCACCAGGCAGCGGGGACTGATCAGGTGTGAGGCTGTTTTGTTCCTTTCGCTGACCAGGGACCTTCCATCTCTTTCTGCAGGTGAGAAGCCTTACAAGTGCTCATGGGAGGGATGCGAGTGGCGTTTCGCACGAAGCGATGAGCTCACGAGGCACTACAGGAAACACACAGGTGCAAAGCCCTTTAAATGCAACCACTGCGACAGGTAAAGAGACGTGGAGGCTGCTGGGTTGGGGAGGGGAGAAGGGGGTTGAAGGACGAGTCATATGTGTGCTCTTATTACAAGCCCGGCTCCCAGAGGCTGGGCCTGGGAATACCTTTTCCTTCTCCACGAAGAGGACAAATGGGGTCCCCTTTTGCATGTAACCAAGAGGTGGTATGAATTCTTAGTTCAGTTATACAAGCGTTTACTGAACACTAGCTTTGGGCCAGGAAGTGTGTTCATCACTGGGTATCAACAAGGCAGAGTTGCTACCCTCAGGGAGATGACATGACAGATCATTTTAGCATTGATATGATATGAAAAGTAATAGGATAGAAAATAGTCACCCGTAGCTTCTTCTTCTGATGTTTTTATCCACGTCAATACCACTTTCCCTCATCCTTAATAATATGAGAGGATAGAAAGGTTGTCCAATGGAAGGAAGGTTAGTTATAAGGCTTTTCTCTGAAGCATGGGAAATGAATTGAGAGTTCCCATTATTGGGTGCCCACACCATTCCTTCTTCCTTGAAAATAGGTACAAGGGTGCAAAAGATGGCAAGGCTTTGAGAACTTACCCTGTAATTCAATTTCAAGCCTTCAGCATTTGATAGTGGAAGAAAGAGCACGTAGCAACAGATACTACCCAAGTAATACTATCTGACAGCCCTGGCATTATCAACCAATAAACCCCAAAATGGAGACTCTGCAGGCCAAGGTGAAGGCAGGATTAGGTTTAGACATAATCAAATAATGGGCTTGCATCTGAGCGTGTTATCCTTCTAATCCTATTTCTGTGTTTAAAAGGAAGCTTAAGAAAATTAACCATCTTTTTAATGCAATACTAAAGGTCTCGGTTATGATGAGAAAAATGCTTCTAATACGATAAAAGCCCCTGAAAGCCTCAGGCTTCCCCAGCTGGGCCAGCAGCTCGCAGGATGGCAGCAGGGGCCTGGCTTTTCTTGGGAGGAAATGGGATCACGGTCACATCCTGCCTCCCTCAGTCCCTGTGCCCCGCACCTCCCTCTCCCCAGGCCTTCCTGTGTAGTAGTGTTTGTTTAGAGAACAGGGCAGGAGTGTCCAGGTTTCATGGGTGGCCAGGTTGGTTTGGTGCTCCTTGAACATGCTTATAAAGAAGCAATAGTGTCTTTCCTCCTTTTTCCTTCCTGCTTCCTGAAGAGGCTATTTTCTTCTTATCTTCATTCTCTGAGAACTAAATAAAGACCCCATGCCTCCTGGAGCCCAGAGATAACCTCCCACCCAGGGCTAAGGAAGTGCACTTCATGCAGCTATTGTCTCCCAGTCCCTTGGAACTTTGTTCTGCTACCCAAGAACATAAGTCAGTGTTTAACTTCTATGTCATTACCTAGAAGTCCCCCTGAACTTGCATGAATCAGCAGCTATGTTCTACAGAGTATGCTCCAGTAAAGTTTCTCCATATTTGACATGTTCCTTCAACTCCCATGTCAAATTTCCCTGGTCCACTCCTCTCCTGCCCTGGCTAGTAAAGAAGCCATGCAGATGGCAACTCTCTGCCCACAACCCTTGGAGGGAGAGTGTTCCATCGTGTCAACTGGGACAAAGATGAACTCTTTGTGAGCCGTCAGAGTATGATGGTAGTAGGTACACATTGTTGAGGCTGTGAACTTGGCAATTGTGAGCATTATGGATTGTCATAATCCCTAGAAGCGGTCAAAGAGTTTTTATGGGGAAATTGCCAGAGTTAATATTCCTCTCTTCAAATCAACTGACTTACTGAAGAATTTACAGTCTTCCAGCAGTTGATATATTAGGATTAAATCTAGCCATTTATATGACTTAACGTGGAGAAATTCTGCAAACCCACCGGGTATTTCCATGAAGGAGATGTCAGAGATCGGTAATTTGGCTAGTCTTTTGCTTTGTTTTCTTCATCAAAATATACTGTGATTTCTGGAGCTGCAAATTTGCCAAGCAAGTGGTACAAATTCCACGACATGGTATTTGGGGGAGATTGAGTAGATCAGAGTCCTGCGACATAGGCCAATAGTGCATTTTCAGCAGTGTCAGAAAGGAGGGGTTGGACTCTCATTAGCGTCTCATGACAGGCAGCACCTTGAGTTTCAGCTGCAGCGACTGTACTAAGAATAGACAGGTCTGGGAGGTGCATGGGGAATTGGAGTAGTCCCAAAGCAGATGAAAGGAAAGCTTGGAGTGACCGGGGAGTTGGCATTCCTTAGAAGACTTTTACCTTCAGAAACAGAGGGCATCTGTAGCCTTTGGCAGGACACTGCATCCTACTGGTAGCACAGTATATGTGAGTGCATTACCTCTTGCCTGCTAAAATTTGAACAATCAGACTGCCTTATTTAGAAACTAAATAGGCTTTGGATTTCCTTTCCTTAAACATGTACCAAGTCTAACTTAGGCTTTTATTTTGCCTAGAGGGTAGTTTAAAAAATTCATGAGGTTTTTTGGGTTTTTTGGCCAACATTTAAAATCGTTAAATGTCACACCAAAAAAGTCTATATTTCTGGCTTTGTCTGGAAAAATCAGATCTGGCCACAGTGGGCTCACATTCCCGTGTGGCTGTAATTGGCTGGAACCGAATAGCAATCACTACCCATTTGCAATGGCCATGTGATGACTATTTTTCCACCGTTGCTGCCACTCCCTATGGCCTCCACAACGAGACGGCAAGCCATCGGTTGCCAAGTATTATCACCCTTGCTGTGTCTTTTAGTCTTACAAGTAGAGCAATATTTCTTCCTATCCATGCCTTAGCAGAAGTGCAAAGAGACAGTCCAAGAGTGCGGTGTGTTCCTTACACTTGGCCTGCTGCATGCACTTACTTTATGTGCCTGGCCCCTGCAGACACTGAGTTTTATGACCTCTGGCTTCAGGTTTGGGTTGAGAGAAAAAGCAATGAGGTGGCTGTACCATTTCCTCACCAGCAGACTGGACGGTGCAGCCCACTGAGTGACCGGCTGCTACAGGCATGAGTCGTTTCCCAGCCCACAGAGCAGAAAGCTGCTCTTAGAGGTAAATAGGCCTCTGTTTCCATTCGGGGCAACATGCAGACCACCGTTGTGGTGACTCAGCACAGTTATAATCCAGGGAGGCTGCTACCAATGTAGGACGTCCAAGATCGTGGACAGTTTAGAGGGGGCATTTTGTCCTTTGTCTCCCCACTTACCAGGGTAAGAAATACCAGCCAGTGTCTTAGCCCTTTGGTCCCCTGGAGGGTTGCTGTTGCTTAATGCCTGTGTGACTTCAGTGTGCCTTTTTCCTAAGCAAGAGAAATGACTATGGGGTTTGACTAGTTGTCCATTGTGTGCAATTACCAATCATTAAGGATCTTCTGATTGGAGGTCATCTGGCTGCTGTACAGTTATGAATACCTTCTGGGGGCGTATTACCCTCAAGACCATTTGATTCTGCATTTCTAGATGCCAAGTTCATCTGTTACCTTTTATTATTCCTATGTGGAATTCAGTCAGTGTAAATTAATAAACATGAATTAATCATGGCTAAGTATCTTGCTGACATATTGAATTTAAATAAAAATCTCAATGATGAGGGAGGGACCTGGTCTAATTTTAAACATCCTATGTTTTCTAGAATTTGAACAAATAATGATGCTTATTTGTTTCAGTAGGGGTGCAGTTACATTTGATACCACATTAAAGATTTGGTTTGGTTTTTCCCACTGTTTTTCCTGAAATAACTTGAAGGATAAAGGCAGATGCTTATACACGTATTGCTAGATACCCAGCAATTGGTAGAGGCACAGTTAAAGTTAAACACATACATTTGTGAATGGTATTTTTCAAATAAGTTCTATATCAAGAATACTATTCTCCTGAAAGTTGCCAGGATATAGAAAGGAAAGGGCTCTCGTCCACTGCCAGAACCTCTCTGCATTCTCACGATCTCACATTCCTGCATTCCTCCTTCAGACGGACAGGATGCGTGGTGCCTGCCCTGTTGTCTCTCACAGGTCCTTACTGCTCAGGCCTGACCAGTTGTAACCTCTGCATTCATTCTCTAGTTGCTGCCATGACCAATTGCCACAAATTCAGTATCATGTTTATTTACTTTGCAAGTTTATTATCTTACGCTGCTGTAGGTTAGAAGTCTTAGCCCTTCGGTCCCCCGGAGGATTGCTGTTGCTTAATGCCTGTGTGACTGTACTGTGCCTTTTCAGTGGGCTAAAGTCAAGGTGTTGGCAGGGCTGCATTCTTGTCTGGAGGCTCTGCAGGGAAGAGATCTATTTCTTTGCCTTCACAACCTCATTCCTCCGTCATCACAGCTGTTATGTCCTCATGCTGTCATCCCTCTGGCTCTCTCTTTCAATTCCTGCTTCATTTTGAAGGACCCTTGTGATAGCTTGGGGCCCACCCAGATAATCCAGTTAATCTCCATATTTTCAGGTCATCTGATTAGTAAATTGATTCCATCCATAACTTTAATTCCCCCTTTCCATGTAATAGAACATAGTTTCTGGGGACTAGGTGTAGACACCTGAGGGGAGAGCATTATTCTGCCTACCACAAGCTCCTTAAATTGATAGCTCAGCTCTCATTCTTTCTTAGACTAAAAAGCAGATGTACCTAAGAGCATGGGCTCTTGGAGTCAGGCTGCACGGGTTCAAATCCTGGCGTGGCCTCTTTCTGATGAATATCTCATCCAGTAGTGGAGATAAGAATGGTACCTTCTTTATAGGGTTCTTGGAAGGATGTTAACTTTAAAAAATAAATACATACAAAAAGAACTTCCCAACTTGGATCCTCTTTCTCTAGGTTGTTGAGATTTAAAAAAAGGAGAGAGAAAAGGAAAAAGGAGGAGGAAAGGCAAAGAGGGAGGGAGGAAGGGAAAGAAAACAGGCAGTGGGCAGTAATGAGCTGTGCCCTCAGGACAGCACAGTTATGCAAGTTAGATGCTAAATTCCTCAAGGCTATATTGCTTTTCCTGTGTACCAGTGACATCAAGTACTTGCTTTTAAAGAAAACTTATCACTGTTTTATAGCAAATCAGATTCCCTTTAGAGGTATCTCAAAGGGATTATCCAGATATCTTGCTCATACCAAATCAGGGCCTGAAATAAGAGGGTGTAATTGGAATTTTTATTATTCAGTATGTTATTGGATTGGATCGTTTTCTGCCGTACCTTTCCTATTCTTAATGTGTTTTTCATTTTACCTTTGTCCTATTTAACTTCGTTTCCTTGAGATTCTGTCCTGCATGTGTACCTATTTAAGGAACGGACACAAACAGGGCGTGGAGAATGTTGAGGTCAGGGGAAAGGGTGGATTTTTTTGTTTGTTTGTTTTAAGAATGAACAAACAGAGGGAAATCCTGCACTGAACAGGAAACTCTGCTAGCCTGAACAGGGCAGTTTGCTGACATTCTAAGAGTTTTGAACTGAGGGGGTATCTCAGGCTTCAGGGGAGCCTGGAAACTTTCTCATAGGTAAGAAAGTGGCCAGTTTCAGGAGAAAGATCCGGAGGGAGTGCATACACTCAGAGCTAAGAATGATCCTGTCTTATATGCTGACTTTACTGGAATTCTACCCAAAACCTTCGATTGTAGGCTGCAGTGATATGGAAGCGCCCATGTTATTAGTTATAAGATATAGAAACCTGACTCAGACTGGTATTAACTTCAAAGGGCATTTATTTATTAGCTCGGGTAACTAAGAAGAACAGAATTAGATCTGTCTTTAGACTCGGCTGGATCCAGGTCCTCAAAAGTTGTCATCAGAACTCTTCCTTTCTCTTTCCATGCCCCGGGTCCCTTTGTCTCTGTTGCCTCTGCTCCCGAGCATGCTCTTCCCCAGGATGGCAGTGTGGACACCAGCAGCTCCAGGCTTCCATCTCAGCAGCCCAGCAGCCCCAGTGGAAAGAGGGCTTCTCTATTCCAGTCCTTTCAGCAGATGTCCCCGGGCTGGCTCGTATTGGCCTTTAAGGGTCACATGACTGTTGTTTAGCCGATTACTGTGGCCACAACTTCAGCCTTAGGAGGAATGTCAGCCCCATACAAATGAGGATATAGAAGGGTTGCTACTCAGGAGAATGTCATGTTGCTGGTGGTAGAGGAGAGAGGAAGGAAGATGACCCCTGCATCCACTGTGATGCTGAGGAAGCCACTCAGTTATGGACCTTAGGTACCAGGGAACAGTTGAAAAGAGTAGGCTCAAAAAAATGCCTAGGTTCCAACTCTGCCATTCACGAGCTATGCAACCTTAGCCTCAGTTTTCTTAGCCCCACCCTCCCAACACACACAAAAGTGTGAGAATGCCTACTATGGCGGGTTGCTGAGGATGTTATGGGGTGATATTGGGAAAACCCTTAGCAAGTGCCTGCATGTGGTAACATAGTAACCGTGAGCACCCTTCTCCATTCTTTTTCTTGACTTGAACACAGAGCGTCTGCATAGGTCTGTAGGTAGTATTTCTGGGCTTTCATTGTAAAGCTCAGGATTGAAATCTGGGTGTTGAGACATCAGAATTGCACCATTTGCTGGTACAGGGTAATTATTCTTTACCGTATTTACAGTATATGGGCATGACACAGGTTTCAAAAGCACTTTCCTACTCATTTTTTTTAAATAATTACAATTATGATCGTTAGAGTTAACATGCACTGAGATCTCACCATGGGCCAGGCAATATTCTAAGCACCTTACATAGATTGTCTCATTTAATCCTCACAGCCAGCCTATGAGGTAAGTTATGTAGTTATCCCCACTTTACTGAGGAGAAATTAAGGCACAGAGAGGTTAATGTGCTCAGAGTCACACAGCTCTTGAGAGAGCTAAGATGGGAACCCAAGCAGTCTGACCCTTGAGCTTACCTTCCCAACACACTGCCCTGTTCCTCAATACATGTGACTGTCCCTCTGTAAAGCAAAGGTAATCATTTCCTAAGGAGTGACAGAAGTTGAGTTCTTTCCTTGGACCTCGCTAATATCCTCGTTGTTTCTATTTCCTAGGTGTTTTTCCAGGTCTGACCACCTTGCCCTCCATATGAAGAGACATATCTGAAAAACCGGAAGGCCAGAGTTGCCATGGCGTCAGCCGATGTCTGAAGGAAATGCCGTGAGCAGGGGGCTGGACTTCAGGCGGGGACCCATTGCCTCGCAGAAGAAAGTTCTCACTTATAAACCTCTGTGTACACACACACATACACGCACACTCACACACAGACCCCTCCACACCGTCATGCACTCAACTATATTTAAAATATATTCGTCTATTCGTTATGCCTTGCCCTAGCCAGATGGTGGAAGACGAAGGAGACCAGGTGAACTCAGCAAGGCAGACTGGCTGCTCACTTCAGCACTATTGGAATTATCTCCCGCTGTTGCCAATGGAAATCAAAGAAAACGGATGTGACGTCTCTGCAGGTGGACGGCAGTCCGAGGGGCTTATTTAACTTGCTTCTCAGTGCAACTTGATAGGAGAATCCAGCATCTTACAGTTGCATATGTGTAGCACTAATGTTTCTTTTTAAATAGTTGGGGGAAAATGACCTAGAAAACCAAATTGCAGTTTGGTAGCCAAAATTAACTCTTGGTTTATTTGTCCTTTGTGTGTGAAAAGTCCTACTATTCTGTGCGTCAGACTTCCTCACAGAACTGTCGATTGGTTTTGGTTCTTCTTAGCCCTATTGAGATCTTTCGCGTCGATCCCAACGGCCTTAGCGGCGGCAGACTCTGGAATAACACCTTATACCTTTCCGGCCTGCATTTCTCTAGACTTCACTCTCAAGGGAGGAGTTTTCTTTTCTTACTTTTTGACTCTTGCACACCATATGCACTAGGGATTCTGGAAACTTCTAGCATGACTGCAAAGTGGCCAAGAGAATAAAGTCCTTGATGATAAATCACAGTATATCCCTTGAGCCTCACCTTATTGCCAGTGCTAGATTTTTTCTTTTTAATCTCTCTGTTTTTGCTAATGAAAACTTGAAAAGCTTATTTGGAAGCTTAGATGTTTTATCTTTTCTCCATGGACTAAAAGCTCTCCAGGACTCTCCCGGCACCTGGATGTCCAGCTCTCGAAGCAGCCGATCAGATGGGACATCACAGTTCTCTCGTCCTCCCTGAGGCATGATGACCTCAGCTCGTGGTGATCAACCACTGCTGTGTGTCATTGCTACCCTATAACCAGTTACGGCGTAGATGTCGCTAGTGTCAGAGGGCAGCTGCGTATTTACTCTAACTCTGGGTTATGACCTGACAAAAAGCCAAAAATATCACTCTTTCCAGGAGTGGGGAAAACTGAGGATGCCTCCAAGTCTAGTGGCTTCACAAAACATCACCCAATCTTCCTCTCTCATACCCACTGAGCTCATATTACCCCACTTGTTACAATACACAATTCAAAATGCCATCGTGGTATTGAAGGGTTGACATTTAAGGAAAGGATTGAGGTGTTTCTCTCATGGGCTGTCTAAAAGGAAAGACATGTCTCTTATTTTTTCGTTTGTTTGTTTTTTTGGTTTTTTGGCTAGGCCCACCACGACTCGTGACCTAGAATACCCAGGATCAAGAGAGGCCTCACATTCACTCTGCAAGCCGACTCCAAGGGGGTCTACAGTCCTTGTCATACCACACACACACACCCAACACTGGTCTCTATCTACCCGCATTCCTAGCTAGCTGGCACTGGCCTCAACTCCAAAGACTGCCTTTAGGACCATCAAATGGCCTATGCAAGCAAGCGGGGTGGTTATTAGGACAGATTGTATATTTTGTATATTCTGGGACCATCCCTTCAAGACACGTCTAAAACACAAAAATGGCATTTGGTCCGCACATGGTTGCTGCTTCTCCCTACCAGCTGGCTCTCTCCTGTCCTCCTTTGACTGTTTGACTCATTGACTGTTAAAATGCCACCCCATACATATTTGGGATGCAAAACTGAAGTCTTTAAAAGGAAATAATCATGTAAGAAACACAAACACATATATGACAGCAACCTTCAAGATCCTTGGCATTTGGGTTTTTTCAGCTTTCTACAACCTTTGCTTTCACTGAAATGTCGAAACTACTCGTCTGAGGGTAAAGGAACCTCCTTATCACAAATGCTGTAGCTGCCAATTGGACACTTGGGGCATTCTGAGGTCTGGCCCTAAGAATTTTCTCTCTCTTTTTTCCTTTTTTCAATTTAGACCAAAAAACAAAACAAAAAAAAAAAAAAAGAAAAAGAAAAAGAAAAGAAAAAAACACCCCAAACACACACATAAAATCTGTCCATTTGCCAGAGGCAATTATGTATATGTTAGTTGGAGGGTATTAAAAAAATCCGTTTTATTCCAAAGATTTAAAACTAGACATGACTTAGAAACAATTTCTGGAGCACTGCTTGCTGACAATCTCGTAGTTCTCTACTGCATTTGAGTGCATTTTGTGGCCAGTCCATCAGGGCGTACCATGGGATTATATTTGAATGTGTGGTGCATCCTTCCTGGACGAAGGATGTGTGAGGAACCTTGAACCTCAGCTGTATTAAACTGTAGCGCCTCCAGTCAGTGCACTAGATGAAACTTTAGATACCCCAAATTTTGTTGGTTCGTTTATTTTCCTTTCTCTAGCAGCCTCCAGCATGAATGCACGCACACACCAGTGATGGCATTAAGCCGTGGCTGCCATGATTTGCAAATGTTCTCTCCGAAGCTGGAGCTGCTCTTGCCTCTTGAAATGCTATTATTAAGGGTTTATAATACTTAATTTAATTTTTGAACTGACCAATGCAAGGCTCTATTAAAAAGAAAGTTTAAAAAAAAAAAGAATTCAAAAGAGTAATCATTGCTTGTTTGCTCCCTGTTGTCATCTGTGGTCTCATTTGAATGTGGCAGAACAAAGACCCTTTGGTCCTCATCAGTGTCTGAAATGTTTGGTAATTTCTCTCTCTTTCATGTCAGTGAGGTCCTTTGTAATCTGCTCCTGAACTTCCTCAGAGCAGGGTGCACTGAAACTCCATGGTGGTGCTTGCTTGCTTCAGAGTCATTCATTGACTGTGTGAATTGGCCTAAGAATTTGGTGGGTGCTAAGTGGTTGGCTTTGAAACTGTTCTTCTCTAGCCTAGATGACACCTGTGAATGATGGCCAGTCCTAACCCTAGGGTGGGGGTAGCCTCGATCATTTTGGGAATGGATTTGTGATAAAATGTCCATCACCTCTGAAATGACAGAGATGGTTGCTAAGAGCCTCTGGAGGGAACAGACTTTCCAAGAAATATCCTGAAGACATTTTGCTCCCAAGAGGCCTGATTATTTTAAAAAGTACCTTAATGGACATTTGGCACATGTGTTTAAGTTGTTACCTCCTAACATTCCTGGGGATCCCAAATTTGAAAGGAAAAACCCAGTGTGGTGTTTCTTGTGGTTGTCCTCACAAGTACACCTTATCCAGGGTTCAGAGATGGACGTATAGAAAAAGAGTTTCTAAGCCAAGGACAATTTCCTTTATTTCAAGTCATACTTCTTTCTCCTACCACATGGCTGTATGTCAGAGACGCGGAAACCTGAAATCATACTACTGCTCCTAGTTGCTGGCCTCCTGCCCCACAAATGGTTCATTGGCCCAGCTTAATGCCTGGTGGTGATGAGTATTATGTCCAGAAAAAGAGATGTTTGGATTCCATGACAAAGCTGCCATTTTGCAAAAACATTGGCGACCCCCAAATGAACTTCATGCTGACTGTTTTCTTCTCTCTCTGTGCTTTCCCTTGCAAAGCCCTTCAAATACTCCCTTCTCTTGAGGCCATCTCCTCCCCACCTGCACCTCTTGTGCCCTTGCACATCTTCGATTGCCTGATTGTAACAGGGTAAAAAGACAGCCAACCTCATGCATGATTAGCAGAACCGATTCCTAGCTTTAAAAAATCTTCTTTGAAGCCAGAGAAGATTTTTTAAGGACTTTAGTTTGGGATAGACTTCCAGATTATCCATGTCTATTTGCATCAGAGGGGAAATAAATGGCACTTTTGGGTGGCTCGTCTAGTGCATTCGGGAACATTCTGCCTCTAGCTCTACTCCCCTGCATTTTACTGCAAAGCCAAAAGAAGGAAACTCAAATTGCAGGAACAACAAAACCGGATGGTTAGTTTTGGTGGTTCAAAATGATTTCCTCAATGGAAGTCACTTCATGAACTGTAAAATCTAGTGGGAAGTGCTTTTGTCTTCTCTCACATGGGTTGTTTTTAGGAGAAGGTAGGGAAAAGTCAGAGAGCTGCAATACGTTTAAATACAAAAATCAGGTTTGTTGTTTCTTTCTTTAAAAAAAAAAAAATCTTACCATGGCCAGCATTTCTGGCTGCAATTTTGCACCCAGAACATTGCCAAAGTGAACATTCAGTAAGTAGAGCCTGGTTGAAATTTACTCGAGGAGGCTTCCCCTTGCATATTGCGGAAGTGGCCACCTGCCGAGCACAGGAGTGAGGGGGTGCAGGACTGGAGGGGAGGACTTGCATTTTGGGTGTCTGGATTAAAGTTCGGTAAACATGGTGATAGCTCAGTTTGAAAACTAGGGGACCTATTCTGAGTATACATCGATGCCTTTTTGATGGCCTATTTCCTCAGTGAGGATCTTTGGGAATACTTGAGATGGAGCAACAGAAATGTGTCAAAGGAAGCAAAAACTGCTTGTAAATAACGTGACATCCCATGACTAACTGCCTGAGGTTTCAGGGTTTTCTCTTGCTTTTAACACTCTCTTAAATCTCCTCTGTTGGTTCCTAATAGATCCCAGAAAGGAGAAAAATAAAGCTGCAATTAACTTTCTCATGTGCATCCTTCCAGTATAGTACTGTATTCTTCAGGTGTTTTGCATTTATGTGAAAGTCCTCGGGGAAACAGGTATCAAAAATGGCAAGAGAAATCCCGGGCCGTCCCTTCACAAATATCCCAAACAAGATACTCTTTTCACACAGGGCTCCCTCTCAGCGGTCGTGAGGGAAGGTTGATACGTTCTTTGGTGGGGACTGTTTATACAATTTTTTTTTTTCAACTGTGAGCTTTGGAATCGTAAATCGCTTTGACTCCAGCTTCTGTCTACTGCCATAAAATGGACCCCACGTCAGAATAATGAGGGTGGTATGTATGCACGCACCTGGACAGGTGTGCATATGTACCTGTTGTACCTTCGCAGAAGGAAAACAGGCTACTGACATTTCAGAGGAGTAGCCACCAGTGCCTAATACCTTTTGGGGGGATGGATGCTTATAATTGCCAGTATATCGAAACCACATTGGGAGTTCCACATAGAGGGGAGGGGCAGTGGGTGGGGAGAGGGGACATTTTAATCCTAGGCCTTTGGACTGGAGGCAGAGTGATTTCTGCACACCTAGGTCCTGAAGGCTTTGGGGCTCATTGGCTGGTTCTAAACCTTTTTTTTTTTTTTTTTCTTCCCAGCATGCATCTCCTATCTAAACCCAGACTTAGTTTAATTTCCTTATCTTTCACTTCTGCTTCATTCCAGGGAGGAAAAATACACATGTTATGGCCAACATCCCCTTGCTAACACACAGAGGCAAAAATAAATGTTTAATGTTTTTGAAGCCTCCCCTTCCTTTCCACAAGCCCCTCCCCTAAGCTCCTTCTCCCTCTTCTTCATCCACCACACAGCTTCCCAGCCACCATGACTTTTCTTTCGCAAATCTCTTTTATCCTCCTAACAGTTGCTTGAAGAAATTTGTTTTTGCACTATACATTTTCTTTTTGCCAGATGTGTCTAACAAGTGTGTTTGGAGAGACCTACTCCCAGCCCCTCCCCTTCCCCGCCTCCCCCCGTCTCATTCTCTCAGGCCTTCTCTGGTATTTATAATGTATCACAGAAGTACCCAGTCTTATAGCCCTCGGTTATGCCTTTTTTTGACATTTTATTTTTTTTAAGCTTTTTATATATATATATAAATATATTACTTTGTCAAGTTTTTTTGCTGTACAAAAGTCTTAAGATTTAAAACTATTATTTGTATTATATGATGGTGGTATGTTAATGTTACAAAATTATTAATGAAGAAAAAATTTATTTTTGTTACTGGTCTGTTTCATAATTCTTTTTTAAATTGGTATATTGTAAGATATCTATGCAAAAAATGTTATGTGACGCATTTTTATTTAAGAATGTAATATGTGTAATAAACAGTAGAATGTGTTTGGCCTTGGAATGACTTACTGTATTTCTCCTTAGCTGATTTCACTGGGGGAAAAAAAATCCTCAAAGAGACACAAATGGGTACTTATATGCCTCATGGAAGTTTTCTTTCTCAGAGAAAGGGAAGGTAAAAGTTGTATTGGGTCATTTTTCTTTGTTTGGGAAGGGGTGTGTGTGTGTGTTTTATGGTGCCAATGCAAGTAGCTCAGTGCCCGAATAAGAAGGGACGCTGGAGGCAGTTTATTTCTTCGAGGGGAGAAAGGGAGCAAATGGTTGGAGGTTATGAAAAGCAATATTTTAGAATGAGGTTGATTATGGGATGTTATTTGTTTAGGGGGTTGGGAGAAGCTTATTGAAAGCAGTTTATCTGGCGAGAGAAAGGGGTCGTTTGTTCTGGGACGGTGTTAAATAGAGACATTCTTGGAAAGGACCATTTGAAGCAGTTCACAGGTGAAGGGAAGAATGGCACAGGTTGCAGGGAATAATCTAGGTGAGGGAGGGGAGTAAAATTACAGGAGATGGTTGGCGGCAGGGTGAGCAGGGTGGGGAGCAAATGGCGACCCAGAGGCCTGGGAAGTCTGGCTGCTACGCAGAGTCCAAAAAGGCAGATGCGAATACAAGCAGCCTCAGACACGGAGAAGAGGGAGATGAAAGGCCTGGGGAAAATTCTTACAACTGAAAAGAACAATGCTAAAATCTCCTCTGCCACACACGCCTTCCAAGAAAGAGCATCAAAGTGAGGAGGAAGGTAGAGAATCCAACCAGCGGTGTCATCCCGGCATCGCTCGCTGGGTGATTCCCCAAGAGACGCAGTGTCATTAACGGGTAGCGACAGTAGAACACGTTTGTCACAGGGGACACAGAGATGTGCAAGCTTTCTTTCCATTCTTTGGACTGACTTACAGAAACATATGATGGCAAATAACCTCTGTTTCTCATTAAATCAGGTCCGACAAACTTTTCAGTAAATTTTCACGTTAGAAACTGTGGCCACTGTGACTGAACTTGCTGTGTGGGTACAGGCAGTTCTCGGGATCTGAACAGGAAAACGCTGTAAGTGGGGCAGTGAGTTTGGAAGGGAACCTGAGTGATCATGTCCTAGCCCTCCTAACACTCAAGGTAAAGAGAACAGTGGGTGCTGCAGGGGCCTGGAACACGGTTTTGAAAATGTAAATATCAGTAGCTGCAGCTCCCACGCAGGCAAGGGGGCTAAGCGACAGCAGTCCAAGGCTGAGTGAAGGAAACTTCCTGATCCCGTGGGGAAAACACGCAGACCCACCTCCTAGTCCCTGATCCTTCAGTGGCTCCAGGACTAGCTAAGTGATTTAATTCTTATAACAAAAATCTTTTACCTAGAAATTTCTCTGAGTGAGAAAGGAGAAGATAGCTTGGCAATATTACCTAGAACAAGGTTTATTATTCCACTTCCCTGACTTGTGAAAAGATATCAAATTGGACATTTTGGGTGGGGGACAAACTGCACTGTGCTAAAATGTTCAGACAAGAGGGTGGTAAGTCTAGTTTATTTGGCATAAGGAAATGAAATGGTTTATATAAGTGAATATTCTAGAGGACTTAAGCTTACGTATTTAGAAACATAATTTTTTCTCAACATAGGTCTAAATATACATTGCCCACTTTACCACCTTTTTAAGCATCTGTCTTTGCAGTATAATGTAAATTCAGGATGACTCCAGACTGCAGGGTTGCTTGCCCGGCACTAAATGACTTTACACTTTCTATTGGGTGATTCTACTTTGTCTGCTATGTTCTCCCTCTTTGGAAGTGGTAAGTTCTTTGTGTGTCATCTTGAAGCAAAATTTATCTCCTTGTCATCTAGCAGATCAAATAAGCAATTTTGGTAACTCCTTAAGTGCAAAAGTAACTATAACGCGAGTCCTATAGGTAGCGGTCTGAAAGTGTAGACGGCGTGTCACAGTGAGGTGGGTGGACCTTTCAACAGTGGTAATCTGAGGTTGTGTGTGCAATTGGGGGTTCTGGGCTAATGGCAAGCAGCCTTATAAGAAGCAGAGTTCAATGCAATTGATAAATAATTTAGTATTTTCAGCTCGTCTTCCACTTACAGGTTTAGAAGAAGAGATGGTTAAACTTTTAACTGAAATAAGATTTTCAGACTGCTGGTAGATGATGGTTTTCCAGTTTATCTATGATGAGCCAATTCACAATTCCTTTTCCAACATTAAATATTTTATCTGTGATTTTTAAAACTATCAATATTGATCAGTTTGAAAGTAACCTATTACTTTTTTAAACATTCTGCCTCATCATAATATAGCTATACATACCATAACACTATATTTTAAAAGAATGAAATGACAAAGAGAACAAGATTTATGTTTGTTCTGTAAACATTTATTTATGCTTATAGAATTTTTCATTTCACACACACTGCATTTGAGCTGTCCAGCAAGACTGCATAGACTGAATAGGTTTTATTCACCACCATGACCATTTGCCCACACAAATGGAGAAATCGGGGACACAGAAAGATAAATATTCCATGATCTCATTTGTATGTAGAATCTAAAAACGTTGCACTCATGGAAGCAGACGTAGGGTGGTGGTTACCAGGGGATACAGGGTAGAGCGGGGGAAGGGGTTGGGGGGATGATGGTTAAGGAATACAAAATTTCCTTAGGAGGAATACAAGTGATCAACTGAACGACATGGTGACTATAGTTAATAACAACGTATTGTATTCTTAAAAATCGCTGAGAGAATAGCTCCTAAGTATTCTCACCCCTCAAAATGATAAATATGTGAGATAATGCATATATTAAATTAGCTCGATTCAGCCATTCCACAATGTATACATATTTCAAAACATCATGTTATACATGATAAATATACACAATTTTTATTCATCAATCAAAAAATAATTAAGAAAACAAGCGGAGAAACCAGGTTCAAGGAGGGCAGGTGACTTGGTCAAGGCCCAGTGAACAGTAAGTGGCAGAGCTGGTCCTCACGTTCCCTGACTCTCACCCAGCAGACTTAACTCTACACCCCATGGCTTCAGGGCAAACAGGAGCTAACTCTGTGCTTATGTACGTCTCCAACCGTGGTATAACAATTGGCAACACTGACTTCATCTCCCCGTTTCCTCCCCGCTAGTTACGAAGGTAATCTATAATATAGATAGCGTCATCACATGCTAGCATTGGAAGGGATCTTGGAGATCTTCAATGCCACCATTCTACTCAGCTGAGGCTCAGAGAAGTTCCAGCTTGCCCAAGGTCATAGTCACACAGCATGTCCTTTGCAGAACAGGAGTCAATCCCACAGTGTTGATATGCAGTGATATTCCACTGGTCTTGGCAGGGTTTCTTACACTTTAGTCACTTGAGTGCAACCTTCAAGATTCTTGTGATATCCTTGTGATATTAATTACTTCCTTAGTATTTTTTCTTTAAAGTGACACACCTTTTAAAACCCTAAATACTTGTTTTAGTTTTGCCCTATGCAAAAATATTTCCAAAACTACTGGTTTGATAAACTGTTTTCCCTTTAAGTACAAATGAAAATCAAGAAATAACTCAAAATAAAAATACACATCTTTGTGTTGCATTAAAATGCTCAGTTACTACTGGTAGCATTTGAGAGGCACTGTTCTGTGCCATTCTCTAAAATCTATACTGTACCGTTTCTCTTTAGCTAATTATTTAGTCCATATGATGCTCCTCAGAGCACATTTCAAATTGAATCTAAACCTAAGTGCATGTGAAAATCTAATAAAGACTGATTTGATGACTGGGAAGTTACTTAAGGATGCAGAGGTCCCTTAGGAGGAAGATAATGTGGCCTGTGAGTAAAGTGCATTCTCTGCCTTGCTTTCCCCACCTTGGAAGACCCATATTCTCAGGGAAAGGTATTCCTGGTGGGTGGGCTCATTGCCATGGCCACCTCTTGCCATTCTTCTGGGGATGGAGCCCTGAGCTTTAGGCCTTGGCTGTTCCAAGGAAGTTTTTGTTTGTTTTTTGAGATAGGTACTATTTATTATTTCTCATTTTGCAAGTGAGAAATCTGAGGCTTGGAGATAGGGAAAAAAAAACCAAAACACTTGCTTAATTTCCAAGGACATTTTATCCTTTCCTAGAGTTTCCCAATCAACAGCCTAGAAACTAACACATGCTGTGAAGCACAGCTTCAAAATGTGCTCACATTTGTGGCATGGTTCTGGGATGTCACTGCTGATATGTGCACACATACACACAACTCAGCCCCCCTAAATATTTTTCCAACCAGCTTCCAAACACGTGGTAATCTACTATGAAATATTTATTTTTTTGCCTAAAGGCTTCCCTATTTTTCATCTACAGCTAGCCAGGAAGAGGTAACTCTTTATGCCTCATCTGTCATATGTGAATAAGTTTATTCCATTCTTTCACATGAAAAGTTGTAAGTGCAAAGAGGAGAGATATGGAGATTATGGATAGGAAAAGAATATAGAAGCAAGTGGCCAACCTGGGGACTCAAGAGGTGGGAAGGAAGAGGAGTCAGGCAGACAGTTCTTTGCCTGTCACTGCAAAGCACAGGACAGTCAAGTGACTTCATAAAGAGGCGGAAACAGTATTTTGTTGCTGGCAAAGTCTCCTAAATGATCAAAATGAGAGTCTACAGAAACCTGGGTCTGAAGAGCTTATCACAGGAAACAGCTACCAGCAAATGGGTGGCCTCTCATTAGATAATAATGGCATTACAGATCCCTGCTTTCTGGCCTTGATTTTGTTTTTTGGAACAACAACTTCTGGTGTCCTGGTCTTGTTGTGAGCAGAAAGTCAACAGTCTCTTTGTAAAGATGAGGATGTGTTTGAGTCACTGGGGGCATATTTAAAGGATCATTTCTTGTGGACTCCAAAAACATCAGAACCTAAGCAATGATGATATATTTTCTGCAGTTCAACAATACATGTTCCTGGGGTTAAGTTTGCAGACTACTCCAAGAAGTGCACAAGCTAGGATTACAGGATTGCTAGTCAAAGAACCCAAACTTTTGGAAACAAACAAACAAAAAAACCGCTTACCTTATTTACATGCTCTGCTGAATTCATGGAAACAAAGATCAAAAGATTTGCTACTTGAAACCTTAAATGCATTGACTCAGTGCCAAATTTGTAAAAAATTGTTTTCTATCTCATCTTAGAAACATCTAAGAACACTCAAACACACATAATATATGATGACAATATTAATGAATGGCCAAAATCTAAATGTTGTCTTTGGTTCTCAGAACTTGCTGTTCCCAATCTTGGTTTCTTTGTTTTCATTTTTTCTATTTATTCTCTTTTCCTGTCTTTCCTTTCTCCCTCCTCGCTACCTTCTGGTGTCTGCAAAAAAAAAAAAAAAGTCACTGTGAAGAACTGGCTACGAATCTTGTGTTGGGCTTCCTTCTCCAGTGTTGTCCCAGTGATTTGGCCCTGTCTGCCCAGGGTTCTCCTTCTTCCTTCTCCCCTCTTCCACTGCACCTTTAGGGTGTCACCATCTCCCAGCTGGAGGGTGTTCATTCTTCAGCATAATTTAGAACGGTGTTACTAAGAGAATGATTTTGGTTGTTTTCTTGGTTTCCTCAGGCAGAGTTAGAAACAGAAATGTTTCTAGATGATGTGAAGGATTCCAGCACATCTTCATTTGTTAAACACTGTGATACTGCAGGCAGTGGGTCAGCCTCTTGGGATGCATGAGATGTGTTGACCACATACATAGAGATTTCAATGTTTCTCAACAAGGCACATGAGCAATGAAAGTACCGTAATAAAATAGCTATTTTACGAGTCTTTGGGAGTCGGGATAGTAAAATACAGAATATGAACCTTCTCCCTAGTTTACAGTCCTTCCCATTACAATATAAGTGGGCTTTGATTTACACACCATAATTATTTTCCAAATAGAAATTGACTTCTGCTTAAATGCATGCAGAAGCCTACTGTGTGCAACGTTTCTCAAGGTGTGGGTAAGTCAATGATCACCTGCATCAGAATCATAGCGAGTTATTTTTAAAAAAGCAATTTCTGAGTTTCATCTCAGACCTGAATTAGACCCTCTATGAGTAGGGCTTGGACACCTGCATTTTGAAAGGTTCTCTCAGAATCATTCCAGAGCACCTCAGAGTCTGAGAAACACTTATATAGAAGGATCATCATGTAAAGCAAAACAAAGCAACATTTTTATAAAGCAAATGTGTTCTCTAGCTTTTATTCTTTAAAATGTGAATTTTCAAACATCTGTACTTATGATTTTATAAGAGTATGATGTGTCCTTCATGGGACTGCATTTGTTTGGGGCCTGCCACAGCAAAAATTGCCCTACCACTAGTCACTACTTGGTAACTTGCAATGAGGCAGCTGTTCAGGCAAAGTCCTAAGAAACCATTCCTGAGAATTCGCTGAAATGAACTTTCCCTGGCTCTTCTCTTAGAAAGGATCTCTGAGGTGGTAACTCTTTGCAGATAGTGAGATTTTAGTTTGTTGGTTTTGACTGAATCTTCTTCTTAGGACTTGGCAGTTCATGCCCTATACTGAGATGTGCTCTGGCACAGGCCCTAACCTGCGTGTAGAAAACATCTGTCACCAAGACCAAAGCATTTACCTCTTTAGGGTATCAGACTGCAGTCTGGGCCTTGCTTTTGGCTTTTGAGAAGCCAATGACACCTTCTATATGGAAAAGCCTACTTGTTTTTTAAACCTTTGCCCCTCCCTTATTGCCATCTTTATGCCATTGAAGCTCACCTTTTATTTGTATTTTTTTTTTTTTTAATTTTAGAGACAGGATTTTGCTATCTTGCCCCAGGCTGGTCTTGAACTCCTGGGCTCAAATGCTCTTCCCACTGCAGCCTCTCCAGTAGCTGGGATTACAGTTGCATGCCACCTCGCCTGGCTTAAAATCTTATCTTTTATGCAGAAGTTCCCTGGGACTGAGAAATTGAGGACTCCATATAAATCGGCTGTCTGTCAACAAAGCACTTTGAGCTAAGCCCAGTTTTATGTCCAGATTTTTTATCAACTGAATGCAAGGAAGGAATACATGTTACAGCTGGAGAATATGGGCTTTTCTATATTCTGAGAAAGTTATTCTAAAAATAGGGCTGTGGAAGACCTCGCAGGAAAAAATATGAGCAAAAGAGGAATTCTCAAAATGATTGTGCAAGCTCTTCCTGCAAATGTTCAGAGACAGATCCCTGCTTATCTCCTTTCTCTGACCTGCAGCACCCCAGAGATGATGTGGTTGGCTCAGGGAACAGGAAGGGAATCGCCATAAATCTGAGCTAATTTGGAAAGGGAAGATGAAGCAGATACGCAGCAATCAATAGAGCAACATCTTGTTTTGTGGTAAATGTTTACCGGCTCTGTTGCTGGAATGTAATCCTGCTGCATCAGAACATGGGCCATTAGAGGTGAAATGAGTTCACGTAATGTCCTCCTTGTGTAATTGGTATGCATCGCTCCTCAAGGTAGCAGAATCCAGAGTCCCTCACTTCCCACTAAACAGAAAAGGTTTTGGATGATTCTCTGCATGTCTTTACCTTTTATTATTTCATGATTCCCAGGAAAGAGAGAAAAATGACTGATTTCTCTTTCCTTAGCTCCTGTTTGCAGGACGGGCTGTACAAATGCCACTTAGCACTTCCTTCCACTCCTGGAAGTGCAAACAAGGAGAGGAAACCACAACGAGCAGGGACTAAATTGTTCCTTCACCGACTGGGCTGGAAGAGGGATGCATTGCTCAGCCGCAGGGTGAGCATCGAGGGAAGCACGTGTTTCCTTGCCATGGAAAGGAGTGGGTATAAAAAATGCTTTGACTGAAAAGCTAGTGCACTAATTGATTGTTAATGACTGCGCAGCCCTGAATGTCTGGAATTTGGTTTAGTTTCAATGTAATTTGACATTTGCCAACCATTATTAAATCCCTTCGAAGCTCCCTGTGCAGTGCTGATGAACAGCTGATTGGCTCTTGGGGACAGAAAATGTGACTGGCTGGGCACTGAGTCAACAGGGGTCTGGAAGGCAGCCATGTCACCTACTCCCCTCGGCCTCACCAGGCTTGTGCTGTGACACTCCCGATGCCTTGGGCTTCTTGAGTCCCCTTTGCTGTTTCTGTGGGCTCTTTCTGTTTTCCTCATTCTCCAAGTTGCATTCCCTTCCCCGCAACAGCTCACCTGCTCCTTTAAAAGCAAAATGTATGCTCTGCTCTGTTGGATTCTCTAACTCAGAAGTCAACATCTCCTTGCAAAGAATAAAAATGTGCTACAGTTGTGTCAAGATTAAAAGATGAATAAAAAGAGGCAGAGTGATTTCACGAAACCCTAATGTGGGAAAAATCATCCCTGTGGGAATTCAAGAGTTATCAGGATCTCTCTCTCTCTCTCTCTCTTTCTCTCTCGTTTCATTGGTTTTTCTGCAGATATTTGCTCTGCCCTTTCTCCCACAAACAAACTTACTTGCTTCCTCACCGATTGTGTATGGTCCAGTGTTGCTCTCACCACAG
The DNA here is from genome assembly GCA_963575035.1 of Avahi laniger. NCBI lineage: Eukaryota > Metazoa > Chordata > Mammalia > Primates > Indriidae > Avahi > Avahi laniger. Next base: position 26,623 of record CAUYSK010050805.1, on the reverse strand, counting down.
CTGCCCCCAGATAGCCCCTTTAGTTCCAGCCTCTACAGGACCTGTCACCTGACTCCCCACAGGAGCTGACACAGTCTCTGGGTCCCCATGAGAAAGAATTTAATTGACCAGGCCCCGGTCTACAGCTTCCCCCTGGCTGAATCCGCTGTTGCAAGGCACAGGCAAAGCAGGTGAGTTCACCCCTCCAGAGCCGGGAGTGGGCCATGGACAAGAAGGCAAAGATGGGCAGCTCAGTTGCACTTCCGCAGAGCCTTCCCTCTCCATCTTGGGGTCGACCCACAGACTATTCAACATGGCCTTGCAAATGGTTCTATTTTTTATGTTCATCATCTACTCCAACACTTGCATTGACCCACTCCCTTTACCAGAATCACCGATTCCTCCTCTTCCACACTCATGCTGCATCTCCTTGCAGAAAATTTAGGAGGAAAAAAAATCAGAGCACTTTTCAAGGCAGTCCCATGAGAAGCAAGTGGAAAGCTGCACAATGGGTGAGAAAACCACGAAATTCCATCACAGTAAGGACAAAGATGAGTTTCCTTATTGCCGTGGGTGAGGCGGCGGGTGCACGGGCAGAGAGGGTGCTGTGTGAGGAATCTTCATCCTAGCTCTAGCTGGGCCTCTGATGGGCTTGTGACCTGAGGCAGATCACTTAGTCTTTCTGGGCCTTGTTGGTTCTTTCCTGAAAAATAAAGAGAATGGATTAAATGAATTGTAAAGTTCTTTTCTATTCTTAAATTCTGTGCTAATATAATTTCAAGAAATATTTGATATCAAAGATATAGAACAGCAGAAGAATTGGAATGGTCCCAGAGAATTGTTCATCTTCCCAGTCATTCTTTTCATTCATTCAACAAATATTTATTAAGAATGCTTTTTACATGCTGTCTAGTCTCTGTGTGAGGCTCTGAGCATACACAAGGCAAAGAACAGATATGATTCCTCACAGAATGCACAACTGAGTACATTAAAGAAAATCTTTATCATCTACTTTTCAATATCTCTGAGGTAAACCTTCCTTTTATGTTTAATGCTGTTTTCTCCTACAAAAAAGGTGACATGTGACTTCTTTCTCCTTGCCCTAACCAGGATTGGAGCCTTTGCTCTCCTGGGAAAACCCTTGGAAACCCTAACACTTGACTGCTACCGAGAAACATGGCTGGATGGAGACCATACCCTTCTGGGTCAGATCTGCCTGACAAGACTTCCTCTTGTGGTTTGGAATAACATCCAAAAACATCAGAAGCCTTATATTCCAAGATAAATGTGAAAATGTTGTGAAACACAACCGGATGCTAATGATGAATTACCCACAATGTTTTCTGTCTGAGCTCTGTTAGCTCCTTGAAGATCATTTTGAGAATTACGTGAGTTAATAGATGGAAATGAGGAGGAGTCAGGCCTGGCACATGTAACATGCATGATAAGTGCTGTCTGTCGTTATCGTTACTAATGGAGACTTTACTCATTGCAGGGGAGGACTTTCTAGATCTGAAGCTGATCACAGTCAGAGGGAAAGTGGACATGCTGCTCGCTCTCACCCTCAGTCTTGGACTGGCAGCCTCTGTCTTGGGCTCAGGGCAGGAGAGACAATGGTGGGGAGCTCCATTTGTGGCACACGGTCTCTCTCTTTCGCCTCCTCTCCTGGAGCCCCCTAGTGCTGCGGTGCCTCCTCTTCACTGAGCCAAGACACCCCTTGATGGTGGGATCCATGGCCAGGCTGGAGCACGTGTGCTTTCCAGAGTTCATCCTGCCCTTTCTCCAAAGACTGTATCCTCGAAAAGCTAATCAGTGCGTTCTCAGAAAACAGAACCCCAGTGGGAATGTTTGCCATTTTCCTCACTAAGTGTTGTTTTTTCCAAATTAGAGGCCTGATTTCCTGCAATTCTTGGAGAGCACTGGGAGGAGGATGGGTGAGGAACCTGGGCACAGAGGGGAGTGGTGATTCAGCGCCCACTCATTTCCGTCCCTTTCCTGCCCAACTGCAGCAAGAGCAGCAAAGACATGCGTCAGTTATTTTCGTATGGAGAGAACAGCGGCTTTGTTAATGTGTTCTGGATGATCTGAGCAGGAGATTCGGCCCTTTCCCTCCGATTCTGTCACTCACCAGCAGTGTGGCTTTCTGGGAGCACCTTTTCTCTGGGCCAGTTTCTTCAACCGTTAAAAGGAGACAATACTTGTTTGTTCAGTGATCTGGATTTCCTTCAAAATAAAATGTCAGGCAAGTCTAACATACTATTATTATTATAAAAGGCTTCTGTCTTGGGAAGTAGTGCTCAGTGAAAGCTGAAGACAGAGAGGGAACCAAGAGAAAAGGGAAGGACACGGTCGAGTGTTTCAGAAGAACATTCGGAACCATTCTTCACCCCTCCCCCCACCTCTCTCCAAAAGGAAATTTATATTGGCTGTGGCAAACCAATCACAAGCGGTAGCTCTTATAGTACTGTAATAGTAAAGCTGATTTGATTTAGATTTTTAGTAATAGCTCTCACAGGTATAAAATGAAGAAAAAACTATTTGTCCAAGTGATCACTGGTGATACTAGGATAATAATAGCGAATTGTTAATGGCGAAAGTTATACCCTTTTTGGTTATTGCGTTAACAGCTGTCCAAGATCTTTAATATGTCATTTCATTTAATAGTTACAACAAACCTGTGCGATCAGGAGGACAGGTACTATCTAAGACCACGTCTCTACCACCTCTCTGGTTTGTGAATGAGGAAAACGAAGCCCAGGGAAGTTTAGTCACAAAGATCCTAAGCAGTAGAGCTAAGGTGAAAACATCACTCTTCTACTAATTCTCTTTCTCATCTTCCCTGGGCTAACCAGCACTTCATTAATTCATAAATTCTACCATACTATGATGGGATGTCCAAATATTTGGTAGATATTTATGTTTATAATTGAGTTATTTAAGTATTCTGGAAGTTTGCTCAAAAGGCAAGTTGAAATATATTCTTATTAAAGTAACTAGTCCATTTTTAAAAGTTAAAAACACAACTACATTGCTGTATTTGATCATTTACAATATCAGGCATTTCCATTTAGTGTTGTTAAAAACCATATGACACAGGAATTGGGATAAGGATTAATTTGCTAATTTAGTTAATGAGTATACAATGAGCTAAAGACTGTGTTAAACATTGGGGATTCAAAGACGCACAAGACAATTTATATTAGTTAGAACTGAATACTTATATTTACTTATTTATTTTTGATGGTGAAAAAAACTCAACTTGGAGTGGTCTATGCACAAAGGGGAATTTGTTATAAGGATTCTAGGGTATAATTCATTATACGGATACTAGGATTTCTTTGTGGAACCCTAGGAATAAAATACAACTTTCAGAACAACTAGAACAGGGGATTTAAGGGCTCAGGGCAGTCCATTTCAGCTCTCTTCCCCTCAATTCACTTATTTCCATCTTCTCTTTCTGAAGACTTCCATTTCTTTTGCCCTCATTGTCAGAAAACATGGCTGCCAGCATCTCCGAAGTCTATCACTTCAAAACCAGAGAGACTGCATTTCTTTTCTCAGTTCCAACTCCAAAATGCCCAAGGAAAGCCACTGATTGGCTCTGTTTGGACCAGGAGCTCATGCTACATCAAATGACTCTGCCTGTAGGGTGGGACCCTCTGCTTCGGTTCGGAGCATACCCGCAACCCATCAGCAGGGGCAAGGTGTGGGCTCGCACTGGACTGGTGTGGTGGATTCTATGGTAACCACACGGTGCAGGTGAAAGGACCTGTCACTGGAAGGGACGTGTGAGAAAGACAATCCCATGAACGCTGTGCAGTCCCTACCCTTGTGAAGCTCCCAATCTAGTGACCTATAAACAGATCTATAAATGACACTATAATTTTAACACGAGCTTTATTAGAGGAGTCTATGGTGTTGCTCGAAAAACACAGACGAAGGAGCAATTACTCCACCTAGAGAGAGGAAAGAGGGAGGCTGTCTAGAGAAAGTAAGGTTCAAGCTGAGTCTTGACATAGGACAAGAAAATCATCAGTGAGGAAAGGGCGTTCCAGGCAGACAGAACAGCATGTCTGGAGGCTCTGAGGCATGGAACCATGGCATGGAGGAGGGAAAAGGTGAGACTGGGGAAGGGCATAGCACTCCACGTCCCTTTGAACCTATCCCCCATCCACGTTTCCCATCCTTTGAGGAGCAAATGAGATCCTGAAAGGATGGAAACATACTGCATAGAACTGCTGGCTTTTCAGAGCGCTTTTACGTGAACTCATGAATTCGCACAATTTTGCCGTGATGTAGAGGACACCCATATATTTTTTCCCATTTTCTTGATGAGGAAATAAATTTGTAAAGGACTGTGACTTGGCAATGGTTAGCTTAGGGTTAGAACTGGAACTAGAATCCAGGTTTTCAATTCTCATCTCGCTATTCTTTCTATCCCTCTTCAGGGTTTCCTTTAAGACCAATTTAAGGCATAACATCTGTGTCGCTAATAACTCAGCCTATTACGGCAAACCACTTGGATGGTCCCAAATAAATTATACGTATTTTATTTTGGTCAGTTATTTGAAAAATCTTCTGAAACATCCATTCCAGAAAATTATCTAAAGGAAGAGATTCTTGATCATCTGGAATGGGAAAGGAGGGGGACAAAGAAATGACCTTTCAAGAACTAGCTTATTCCTGCGATTCTTTTGTTATGACAAGTACATGCAGCTTTAAGGAAATCACATAAATGCGTAAAATGAACTGGTGGTCATCTTTTCATCTTACAAAAGGATTGCCCGCTTGATTTTAAGCCACATAAAGACAGGGAATGTATCACATTTTCCAAGAGCTGGAATTTGCCCAGGTGGTCTGCTATGCCTAGTACTTTGTAAGTGCTCAATAAATGTTTGATGAATGAATGAACAAACGAACACAGGGAATTTTTAAAAATAAGGTTACAATACAGATCTGTAATTAAAAATAGGACTTGGTGTCAGATATATTTGGGATCAATTTTTGCCTGTGCCACCTACTAAATGTGAAACATTTGGCAAGTTATTATCTAAGCCTCTGTCTCCTTAGCTGTGAGATGAAAATAATTGTGGTACTTACTCCCAAGGTTGTTTACTTGTTAAATAAATATTTATTGGATAAATATTTATTGAGCATCTACTATGCTAATATACACCGTTCAAGGTTCGAAGGGATATCTCAGAAAGCAGTATCCATCTAAATGCTCGTGTGAAAAATATGAGTCATTCTTGGTTCCTCAGGTTCCCTCACCCCCACCATGAGCAAATCCAGTGAACTTGAACTCGCTTTCTAAAATATATCCCAAGCATCTCAATTTTTCTTCACTTCCACTAAAATCATCTTCCTCTAAGCTGCCATCTCTTGTCTAGGCTATCGCAGTGCTACCTCAGACATTGTTAAATTTGAGAACTTATTAGATTTTCAAAGGGAGAGATCGAGTAGGCAGTTGTACATTTAAGACTAAAGCTCAGGCTGGGGTAAGAAAAGATAACACAGAACACACTTGGCACAGCACCTGGCTTTTAGAATGTTCTTAATATACATGTTTTGTTTGTTTGTTTAAATAACACTCATTCTTCCAGTGCATTTTAACGTAATGGAAAGATCAATAGATTTAGAGCAGGATACTTGGGTTTAGGTCTTATTTTAAAATAAGGGTGGCTTTGGACAAGCCCTAATTTCTCTGAGCCGCTGTTTCCTCCTCTGTGAAATGAAGATACTGAACACTTGTCCTTCCTATCATACAGGGCTATTGTGAGCTTCAAATATGATGATGGATGTGAAAATGCCTTGTAAGCTGAAAAGCATCTTTTCATGAGCGATCAACTGTATGAAATTATATTTAATTCAGTTTCCCTTTGTATGTGACCTCTCAAGTTTCTATACTGTAAGACAACATTACAAAATAAATTTAATTATAGGGCACTGGGGTCTTTAGCTTGCAGGAGTCCCAGATTCTTGAACCTCAGCCTTGTATAGCCCAATCCAGGCTGGCCCAATACACTTTTCTGCTAAAATGGAAATGTATGTCTGCACTGTCCAATATAGTAGCCACTAGTCATTGTGGCTATTGAGGAGCTGAAATGTGGTCAGAGTGCCTGAGAAAGACTAAATTTTATTTTTAAATTTTAATTAATCTAAATTGAAATTCTCACATGTGGCTAGTGGCTACTATGCTGAACAGCACAAGTTCAAATGCTCTCCTTTCTTAGGGCCCTTATCTGTAAAACATAGACCCACTGAGGTCTTCTATGTATCTATTCAAAAATGGATAAGCAATTTGGATAACGTAAGTGAATCCTGAGTCACTTTTTTTTATTCTCAAGTTGAATATAATCCTAGATGTGTTTTAAAAAGTTCATAGCTGGTGTACTTACCAACAAGAGGAAAGACTTCAAAACAAAGACAACATAGTCTCAAGTAAAAGGCAATCCTGAAAGATGAACTACTTAAGAAATACAGTCTCCTGGGAGTTATATTTGGATATCAAGTACTCTACTTGTTCCAAAGTTAACATTCTCCATTTCTCATTAAGAAAAATCGCTAGGGAAAAAATATTTGAAATTGAATAAATAAACGAATGGCTGCAGTGGGGATTGTTTAGATGATGCTGACAGTTGCGAAGTCACAAGGGGCTTCCACGATGAAGCTGGCACTAATTTTGTCTCTTTGTATAAGGATCATGTTCCGATAACTGGATACTTAGAATGTAAGGTGAAATACACAGGAAAATAGACAGAAAAGGAAGGTAACATGATTGCAGAGTTTGGGGGGAAAAATGAGAGCTCAGCAGAAAGGAAACTCAGCACAATCGAAAGGACTAGGGACAAGAGATACAAGAAGTATGAAAATCTTTTGAAAGGGAGAAATGAATATGAAACTGAAATCAAGAAGACAGAGAGAGAACAGATTGGGGTAGGCGGGGTGAGGATCAGAGAAGAAATTCCAGATCCATTTGTGAAAGACACCAGGAGCTAAGCTTGTCTGTGGGGGAAAAAAATAAGGAATAAAAATGAAGAAGATCAGGAAAAAATCACTTTGGAAAGAAAGACAGTGACAAGGTAGTGAGGATAAGGAGGGACAGCTGTCATCTAATTTAATTAAAAAATTATTAATGGAACAGACAGGACAGCCACAATGAGCCTTTATGGATGAGATGCTACTAAAATTCCAGATAATAGCAGTGGAAGGCTAAAAAGTTATTGAGAGCAGAAGAGGTAAGAATGCTAATTTCACTGATAATAACATTACACTTAGCACAATGCTTAGGAATTTAAAAATCACACATTAAATAAATTTAAATGACTCTGGCTATCATCTAATTATGATTGTTTAAATAATGTAATATAATTAAATGCTAAAAAAAAAAAAAACCCTAATACGTTTAAGTGATCACTTTCACTTCCTGAATTCTCCTTCTAAGAATTTGACTGCATCACCCTGCAGTCCTGGTGGAGGCAATATCGCCCTGAAAGCCACACCTTTACCAAACCTATGCAGAAGAAGAGAAATGGCAAACTTAGCTTCTAAATGCCTTAGTTTTTTCTCCATCCCATATTCTTCCATTATCAGACGAGCTAGCTTCTATTCTAGTCTAGTCCATTATCAGAATAGAAGTCAGCTCTTCCCCGACCACGCCTCCTTTCCCTTGTCCTGAAACAGCATGGCATCAGTCCTGCTGGGCTGAACTTAAAATAGGTCCTCACAGGAGCTCAGCCATGAAAGTGCACTTCACAAAAGGCTGTCTGGATTGAGGAACAGCAAGCCAAGATCCGTAGACTCGTGGCCATGCCCACGTCGCTGAATGTGGTTGGAGGAGAGAAAGGCAGTGTTTTGCCTCCCTAGCTCCTTTATGGGCAGTCAGTCCTAAAATTCTTCTCACTCTGAGTAATAGCCTCGTGGTTGGTGGGTGGAAAGAAAGAGACCAAGCAACTGACTTATTTAAAAATACTTTTCTTTTTTCTAATAATACATGGGTGTTGTAAATTATTTAGAAAAAAATATAGAGAAAGGTAAAGCTCTTATAACTCTACCCAGAGACAATCACAATAAAGAATTTGATGTATCAGTTTCCAGAAATCAACATATGTTAATATATTAACATAAATGGGACCTTATCTATGGACTACTGCGTAGGATTCCTTTTTAACTTAACGTATGGTGGCCATATTTCTGTGTCAATACGCCATACTTCCCTGAATCAAAGATGCTTGTAATTTTAAGACGATGTGCCCAGAGGAAGGAAAAATTGTTGCTGATTATAATCGGCAGATTCCTCTGATTATAAGACACACCCTAATTTCAGAGATGCTAAAATAATAAAAAGCATCTTATAAAGATGAAAGACAGGATTAACCTTTTTGACAGCTGCGTAATATTGCATTGAATGGCCATATCATAAATTACTTAACAACCCCCCATTAGTAGACATTTGTGTTGTTTGCAATATTTGCATGAAATTCTTTAATGTATATCTCTGCACACTTGTCTTATTACTTCCTCAGGCTGAATTCCTGGAAGTGGCATTGACAGATTGCACATGTTCATCAGCTCCATTTAGCCAATTCTACAATGTATCCATATTTCAAAACAGCGTGTTGCACACAATAAATATGTACCATTTTTATTTGTCAATTTTTAAAATTAATTAATTAATTAAAAGAATTGACAGATTAAATAAGTATATAAACCCTGTTTACACCATGTAATACCGATTTACACTGCTACCAGTTATGTTTCAGAGTATATAGTTCCTCAAGCCCTCAGCAATTGATATATGATCTATTTAAGCCTAAAAAATTGGAAGATGACAAAAATCCACAGCTATATATTTCATTTGACATGTATCCTCATTCTTGTCTTTCATGCTATGTTCAAGGAACTTTAGGAATTTGAAACAGTGATATTCATAGATGACTTCCTGAGAATGGACAAAGCTCAGTCTGTTCATTTGTAGAGCTACCCCTGACAACAGGGGTGCATGCCGTGATCTTTATTGATTTTTACCTTTCTTCCAATTAGGGAAAAGATCTAAAGATCACTGGCCTTTGGGCGTGACTTAATATTAGTAGCACCAGTAACTAGAAATTAGAGCTGGACGACTTTTCTGAACTCTTTTGTTCACTGGATCTGAAATTACTGAACCCACACTGTACACTGGGCTGTGGGGACACAAAGATGCGCAGATTAACGATGCTGCCTGCGAAGCTGCAATCCAGAGGGGGAGATGAGACACACTCATATATAAAATTTAGAACAACAGAAGACAAGATCATCGATTTCACGAGACAGGATATGATTAAGTGTCAGATGTGCAGACATTAAGTCCAGAATTTGAATGAAATCTGGACATAGAATGCCCTATCCCTCCAAGAGGCACCAAGCCCAATGCTAATGTGCCATGACCCTCTGGAAGCACAAAGATGACACATGGTCAATCCCTTTATAGGCAGCATCTGTGTCCTGTACCGTCCCTCAGGAGTCTACGGCATGTCAACAAATGCTCAGTCTTCTCCTGGAGCAGGAGAGACACAGCTGTACCAATGTCCTCTGTGTCCTGGAGGGGAAGAGCAGGACCATTTGACTTCAGCTTCTTTTTAGGAGGAGTGGCCCTCGGGTGACACGCACAATTCTGGGATCCGTAGAGTCCGCAACCAACTCGGGGCAGCTATGCTAAGAAAGTGAGAAAGTCACTGATTGCATTTCCATGCCCGGTGGCAGAGGAACTGAAGTCCAGCTCATAAAGCAAGCTTTCCAGTTAATCAACAATTCAAGTTTTTGAACCTGTGCCTCCCACACCAAATTTAATGAGGAAGAGGGAAAGAGAGAAAAGGAAAGAGAGGTGGCTCTTTAAAAAAAAAATTGTTTCTGAAGCCAGATGCACATGGCTTTTAGGAGGCACCACATTGTGGTCTTGCTTCAGGAGTCTGATTTAATAAGGATGGCAAGAAACAAACGACTCACTTGCTGATATTGAAAGAATGCAAATGCGCCTGCCCCAGGCCCTCCAAGTCAGGGCATATGTTTGTAAATGGCATGCAGGCTGTGACACCGCGGGTGGAGCCCTGGATGGCGAGGCAGAGGCAGGGGAGACAACCAGCCCACACCAGTGGATCTTAACCAGAACTGCGGATCAGAGTACCCGAGGGTGTTTCAGAATAGACACAGACACACCCCAGATCTCTTGAATCAGAATCTCGGGCTGGGCAGGGCATTGTTTCTCAAGAAATTCCATGGATGACTCAGATGTGCTCCTCTGGTTAAGAATCACTACACTGGTTAATCTCTAGCCCAGAACACTCATGGTCAAGAGAAGGCTTCATTCCTGATGTATTAGGCTTCCACATAATTAAAAAATGAAAAATCAAAATGGGGCTTAAAAATCATTTAAATAGGTAAGCACATTTTGAATCCCATAACCTTTGTTTACATTTAACCTACTAACACTTTATAAGATGACAATACAATTTAATCTCACAAGATAATTAAAAGATTCATAAAAAATATTAATTTTCAGGGAACCATAGGCAGTGTGATCCAAAAATGGAACACGAGTTTAAGGTTGTGTGATGAATGGCTTCTTTCAGTCCTGTCAGGGTATCTCTAAGACTGAAGATACCACCTCATTTGTGAAATCATTAAACTGTAAATTTGACCCTCTCCATTAACGGGAAGCCCAGGCCCACTGATCGTCCTGCCTCCTCTTCCCTGCCATGGAAGTCCTGGGTTTCCGCTGTGATGATCCAAGACCCCATTGCTCTAATGTTGGTGATAACGTTTCTGGGCTGACTGCTTTACCCCCACGGGAGAGTTCTTAATATTAATAAGAGCCCCTAACATTTGCTGAGCTCTTACTATGTTTCAGGCTCTATGTTAAGGGGCAGAGCATAGATTTTCCTTTCTACTCCAGTGGTGTCCAGGCCCCTGAGAGTTTACAATGTCAGAGATGTAGTCTGTTTTCCAGGACAGGCTACAGATGAGCTGTGTTACAAGTGTGAAGAAACATGGTTCTTTTCCACTCTCTCAGCCAGTGTATCAGCTTTTGCATAGTTAGCCCCTCTTGTAGGGCACTCAAGCACCATTCAGGCCCAAAGTGGATGGTGCTGGACACAGTCTTGAGATTTGGTGGCCAGAAGTACATGGATCTGGGGAGGCAAGACTCTAGATTAAAGGGAACAGGTGCTTTGAAATGAGGCAAGAACAAGAGCGTGACAGAGATCTTGCCAGTATGTAGCTTGAAGGGAGGGTCCTCGGGGGGCCAAGTCTCTGCCACCTCTTCCTAGGCCGGACACCTTGCCCTTCCCATACTCTCTCTCCCTCTCGGACTCTAAGCAGTATGATTTTCACTGATGTCGCATCTGAAGAGTCCCTCTGTGGACAGAGAAACATCCCCGACCCGTGCCCTTCACACCATTCCCACCCAAACTCCTCATTCCTTCTCCGACTCAGGGCTTCAGTAGCATCCTCTCTGCTGGCATATACCCTCAGGACTCAAGGTGAGAACAGCCTTCTCTCTACTCTCTCTCTCTCTACTCTGTGACTCTTTCTGGCTACTGACATTGCTTTCAATTTTTCACTGTAATATTTTTGGGGAAGGAAAAAAGGTTTCTACAGTTGCTGCCTCCAAATACTTGTCATGCCACCAGTGTACAATCTGGTTTCAAATCCCACTGTGCTCTGATGCCACCGTTGGCCCCAGCACCGTCAGATTCCCTGATCACACGCTCGTCGTCCCGGACCTCGCCGCAGGTTTGGGACACTCAGTTTCTGGTTCTTCAGTGTCTGCCCATTTGGTTCTCTCAGACCACTCCCCTGTCTCCTTCGGAGTCTATCCCTCCTGATTTTAAAAGATTCTTCCCATTTGTTCTCTTTATTCCCTCCCTTTTCTCAACTTCGTCGACACCCACAACTTTCCCCACCCATTTTAAACAAATGACCCCTATATCTTCACATCATGTACCCAACCTGGTTCTAAACCCTGGGCTAGCTTCTCCAACTTCCTTTGAGACACCTTCAACTGAATGCTGTTCTGAGACTTCACACCCTGCTTTCTAAAACTAAATTGATCAGCGTTCCCCATGCCCAAACCCAAACCATCTTTTTCTCTGAACTTCCCCATTTCCATTCATTTCTTGATTTCTAAACATTTATTTATCTAGAAACAGCTCCAGGTAGCTCCTGATGGGCAGGGATAGGAGAAGGGTGCTCTCTGCTCTGTCATACAGAGACCAGGCTGACGGAAGTTTTGTCTTCTTCAATGTGTGGCTTCCAGGGAGGTCTCAGGCATTGACATCCCAGTGGCAAGAGGAGAAAGAACATTGAGACTCTTGTGTGGGAGATTTATATGGGCCAGTCCTGGGAGCAGCACACATCATTTTGTTCACATTTCATTGGCTAGAACTTCATGGTCACAGGGGCTAATTGCAAAAGAGATTGGGTAATACTATCTAGCTATGTGTCTGGGAGGAGACGGGTCTTAGTGAGTAGTGAGCTGTCTCCCACTCCCCCTGTAACCTGTGTTCAAAGACGTGAAGGAAGTGTCCCTTCTTCTTATCTTCCCTTTTCCAGTTAGTCACCAGCTCCCGTTGATATTTCCTCTACAACAGCACTTGTCACATCCAGCGTCTCTTTCCCACCCCTAGTACCACATCATTTTGGCTTGGGCCCTCATGAGCTCTAACGGGACAGCCGTAATGGTCTCCTAACTCTAGCCTTTCCCCCTTCTAACCTCTCATTTATTCAACAAATATTTATTAAGCACTATCATCTAGGCACCATGTTAGCAGCTAGAGAATAATGAGGAAATGGCATGACCTTGGCCCTGCATTTATAATCTCGTGGGGAATATTCAAGAATAAATGGCTCTTTTCACATCGGGTCATTATCACCTGTGATGGGGCAGTTCAGGATATAAGAGAAATGTGTGGGAAGGGTCCCAGATTCCCTGATCACTCCACTGAAGCAGGGCACATTCCCTTCATTGCCTTCATTGTTCCCTGGCCCGCCATCCTCTTTTATTTTCATTGTAGTCCTTAAAACTATCCGAAATCACCATGTACATTTATGTGTTTACTTGCTGGTTTTGTGTCTTATCCCACCGAAATGGGAGCTTCACCAAAGGCAGGAACCATGACTTTCTTGTCAGCAACATATCCACCGGGCCCGGAACAGTGCTGACATTATAGTTGGAGGATCTAGTCTTGGGGTGAGGGTCAGATTAGGTTTCTGGAAGAAATAATCCTTAGGTTGAGGCTGAAAGGATGCATAGAAGTTTACCAGGTTTGTGGTGGGAGAGAGGAAGGAGCTACTGTTCTACGCTGGGAGGACAGAGAACATGGCTGAAATTCTGTGTTGGGGAAAGAGCTGAACTTGCACCTTGTAAACAGTGAGTATGGGTTTGGACTTTCTCCTAAAACAAAGGAGGAGCCACATGAGGATCCAATGAAAGTCTTAGAGCCCTCTGCTGCTCTTTGTAGCATGGATGGAAAGAGAGTAGAGCTGAGGGCTGGACAGCCTGCGAGAACGCAGGGGAGAGATGCTGGTAGCACGAACCAGGAGAGCTCCAGTGCATTCCAGATGAGTTGTTTAAAGTATTAGCACACATGATATTATCCCCTCAAAGAAGAATCTCCAAATGGTGAATGTTGCAAAATTTGGATGATTACTCCAGTTCTCCACTTATATTTTATCTCTCCTTCCAATTCACGTCATATCTCCTCCTAGAGGCTTTCCATGATTTACCCGTACTCTGAATTATAGCATTTCATATTTATATAATTTATTTGTCACACATGCACTGTCCTATATTTTCGTAACCTTTACCACAGTCATCCCCAACCTTCTCCCAATAGATTTCCAGCATCTTCAAAAAATGAGTTTGTATGTTATTTCATAAAACTGTGCTCGTAGAAATGTAATTTGAACAAGCTAATTCACACTAGAATGTTTGTTGCTAATTATGACAGCTTCCTCTATGATCCTGGAATCTTAAAGGAGGAAAAGGAGTTTTTGGGGAAAGAGAAATGTTTAGCCCAGTCCTTCTGAGATCACGTCTCCTTAGGTTGTTACGAAGTATAAATATGGCCCATTGCTTTCCCCCAATGCTACAAATTAATCTTGATGGAATTTATGACACTGTTGGGGAGAGATTTTTAGGTGAAAGGAGATGCTGATACCTTACAGTGTCTACACAGGGATAGACAGTGCACTAGCACCTTCCTGCAGATCAGTAGCTCCTTCTTGCCTCAAGAACATTTGGATGTGGACAGTTGGGTACTCCAGCAGGGCTGAAGAGGCTTAAGGGAGCATGAGGCCCCTTGTCTGGGTCTTTGATTGACAGGCTCACAGAGCAGGGTGGCAAGGGAATATGTGTTTAATTCCATGTGATGTTAGAAGGCTGCCCAATTCTGAGAAGAAGATTCCCCGCTAAACACAGCCTTTCAATTCCTATTCCCATCCTCCAAATTCCAAACCGTCAAGGCCAGACTTGCAATTCAGAGAAAGAAGAGCACAGGAGGACCCAGTGGGGTTTTTATTTCTTAAGTGCTTATGCTACAAGGGGTCAAAAGGGGTAGGGGATTGTGTTTGGAGGAAGCAGAGTAATTGTCACCTACAAATTCACAAATTCTAGGAAGTAAAAATGAAAAAGCCCTTTTATATCATCCTGTGTCTCCTCTTGTCAGGTCAGAATTTGCCAGTGATAATTGCTGCCGAGGTGAACATCTCAATGTTAAGACATCATTTACTCCCATTTCCTTTGTCTTTCAAGCCACACTTAATGTGTCTTCCGTTTTCTCCATCTGTTATTTTTCTTTTTCTTTTTAATAATAATTAAACTAGCAGATGCTTACCTTTTATCTTTGGATGTGTTTTGCTTTTTCATGTCACACCATCGTTTGTATTTATATTAAAATGCCCCCTTTTCACAGAAACTGCATTCTCAACAGCTCTTACGATTGCTGTGTTAAGTCATTGCATCATTTGCAGGCTTTGGGTGTAAAAAGATGTTGTGTGCATGTGGTTTCTCAAGCGCTAACACATGCTATTCACTAGTTTGTGCAAGAAGGCAAACAAGACTATATCTTTCTTTCTTTCCCTCACGCAGTCCGATTGAAAACAGGGTATCTGTTAGACACAGAGACACAGAGACCTAAACTGGAATTTAATGGCAAGGGTCCTTGTTACTTCCTGCTTTTTTTGATATTCAAAACAACTTTTTGTGCACTTGAAATAAAGTAAAATAAAACAAAAAGGGGCAGCTAAACGAATAGCAGCAGTGTTGCTTAGAACCCATCAATAATAATTGGCCAATCCACTAGTACTCCTAATTCTTTCCCACTGCCCACCTCTTTAGAAAGGATGTTGAAGGCGAGTAGCTAGCAGAAGGAAAAGGGAAAATCGAAGGATTTTCATCACCCACAAATTGGGTAAGCTGCCCCTGGATAAGAGAAAGTTGCCCATGCTTATTTCTGGAGATACCCTTGGGCTGAGGGCCCAAAGACATTTTGCACACTTCAAAGCAAGCTGTGGGCTTGCAGGTTCTCACTCACGCCTATTTCCCGGAGCCCAGGGTGGCATGTTAATGCACTATGTGACCATTTTGGACTTCATACTTGGCAGATTGTCATTTCTTTTCTCAAAACCAGACGCTGAGAGGAGCATGCACTTGATCCATGCCATAAATCAAGCTCTAATACAGGGCGAGAGTCTTAACCCCTCTCCTCCCAGCTCTGCCTCCTGTCGAGCTCCTCGGCATGCGTCCCTACTACTAACATGATTCAGAGAGCTGAAACCCAGCGGCTATTTTTATCACTCGGTCCTGAAAGCAAAACGTTTGTCTAATTCAGTTCTCATTCCCGACCCCCCCATATTTAGACATGGAAGGGGAAAGAAAGGCTGAGAAAGAAATGCTTAGGAAAATCATCTGAAAACAAAGCTTAGAAAGAAAAATGGAAAGAGAAAGGGGAAAAGAAAGCCTGCAGAAAGATGTAGCATGTGTCTAGTCTAGACAATCTCCCTTTGTTTGCAGAAACCTCCCCTCCTCCTCTTACAACTGTTCCTTCCTTCACTCTTATTAATTTTTCTCTGCAGCTTATCTCTGAGCCCTTAGGTGGGAAGAGATCAGAGGCTGAGCACCTGCTCCACGGGCTGCAGCTCTCAGCAGCCCAGGCCTGCAGGGATCGTGGGGGACCCAGCGAGCGGCAGGCATCTGCAGGCACCAGGCTCCCCGCCCTGAGTAGAAGGTGGTTTTTTCATCCCTCGAAAGTGCCCTGAGGGAGATTAATGGTCATCCTCAACTTTGGGCATTTGTTCATTCCCTTGTGTCTTTGAGACACAGAAAATATCCATTTTAATGCCTCTAAGCAGAAAGAATAATCCCAAAAGGTTAAGGTGGGAAGTAGGCGATGTTTTTCAAAGACACACTGCTTGGACTTCTTAGTGGTCACCCTCTGGAGCTGCTGTGCCTTCACAATGTGGGGTTGGTGTCATTAAAATTTTCAGGGCCAATATGACCAGAAGGTTAAAAACTAGGAGCTTGAAATGAACATATTTTCCAAGCAATGTTTTGACACTGTTATCTGTGGGACCACAGTCAAGTTACTTAAACTCTCTCACCCTTAGTCTTCTCATCTATACAATGGGGATGGTAATAACACATACCTCAGAATATTGAGAGAGAACCATAGGAGCTAACATGGGGAAAGTGCTCGGCGTAGCACAGGCCATGTGCCAGGACACCACGAATACGGTGAAGTCGCAAGAGAAGCTGCTGCTATTGTTTCCTTCTTATTATTGATTTTGATTGCTGGTGAGATGACCCGAAATCTGAATAAAGGTTTAATCTGTATCTGTAACTGTGTCCAATGAAGATTCCCAGAAACAAACAGAATGGGCTGTTGATAGGGTCAAGTCAGGGAAACAGAAACCCTGCTATGTGCTTTTGAAAGGGGATTTATAATAACACAAGAACTAATTATGCAGGTAATGAAAGAGAGGAGAAGCCAAGCAGGAAACAGTGAAGCAACACAGAGATTAACAACATCAGGAAGCTGCTGCCGCTTTTAGGACTGAAGAAATACAGGGAAAAAGTGACATTACAGAGGCCAGAAGCCAGGGACCAGCTGGGGGAAGCTGGAACCTCAGAGGGGCTGGGGGAGAGCAGCTTGAACCATATAGAGAGACAACCACTACTGTAAACTGTCACCTAAACAGAAAGAGAAGAGAGGTTCTCCCCTCCTCCTGCCTTTTGGTGCCTTCCAAGAGAACCTTAGCCAGAAACCTGTTGACAAAGAAGTCGAGGGAACAGTTTGCAGAGTCATCAATATCTACAGACTCAACAGAGATGATTTTAACCTTGAAGGAAAATGAACTCTTCATGTCTATGAGGGTGAATAAAGAACTGTTTGATATACTGAAAAGAAGCCATTTAGATTCTGGGTTTCAGCTTTTAGCTAGAATGTCTAAAAATGCAAAAGTTTGAAGCTGGGTGATTATTTTGTTCTAAAGGTACCTGAGGCATAAGATGTTAAGAAACATGGAAAAGAAGAAAAGCTGATAATCCCATACCTTTTGGGAAGCTGCTGCTGCTGCTTTTTCTTTTTTCATCTAGAGAGCTCTTATCCACAATCATGTTAATAACTCACCATAAGAAGCTCCATTATTATTTACCAATGCCAGTTGTGTACGGTATTGGTCAAACCACTGTTGACCATGGTGAGAGAAAATGACTTAGCCATCATGGAAGGCCAGCAGTGATTCTTTGGCACGTTAAAGGGTGCAAAGGGGAGAGAGAAATTGTTAGTGTCTTTGCTTTCTGCAAATGTGCTTTCAAGCTGAGGGATGTCCCTTTGAAAATACATCAATCTTAAGTATGAGAGAGGGCACCAGATAAAAAGTCAATCTGATACATGCTGTAAATGTTCAACTAGCACCTTGGCTTCATCTCTCTGTCCTAGACCATAACCCTTGTTTCTTATAAAGTGCTGGGCTCTGGCTTTCTTCCCAGTACAGAATGGGCTCCCTCGCCATTTCATTACCAGAAATTACAATGATCATCTGCCTAACTGGGAATAGCATTAGCTGAAACACAATTAGAAGTAAACTGAAAGTCTATGTGGCCCGGTGATGACTAATCAGAAATTTTACTGCGTGGCACGTCACATCGGATCATATTTCAGGATCATTGCAGGTTATCTTCATTTTTAGAAACATCTCAATTGCCATTAACATGGATGGAAGGAATGAAGCAGTTATTAATATCTTTAACTTAGATATCATGGAATTAGAACACCCAAGGTTTGGGGTCATCAGAAACAAAGATCCTAGTCACAAAATGTTTTCCCTTCCCCTATGTGTATAATGGAGATTTGGTCTGGTCTGATTCTAAGTCTGGAATTCTCACCCGGTGGGAGTGGGAGGAAAGTAACTCTGAAAAATGGGACTGCTCAGGGCGAGAATAGCACTCACTAATTTAATGAGGCAGCAGGGCACATGCTCCAGGGGAAGCAAGCTACCGGAATGTTCCCAGAAGACAGAAAGTGCTGGTATATGGCTATATTTGCACCTAGAAATAAGTGTAGGAAAAATCATCTCCATAGGAGTAACAGGGACCTAGCCTCAAGGTCACTGACTCTACCAATGAAAGTCCATTCTCCCTAAGGCAAAACAAATCACAACAAAAAAAGGGACCTTACTTTTGTTTGCCACAATGGAAGAGAATGCTCCGAAGTATGTTGTATGTGTTTAGCCTTGCAATAATATAGCCACATGACAGTAGAACTTCTTGTCAAAGCTTGGTCAGGTTAACCCCAGAGGCTGAAAACACAGTGGTCAGACAGGACAGTCAGCTTCCATGTGTAGTGTAGTCCAGGAAGACAGATTAAGAACTTTGACCATCAGTGGCCCAAGCCACTCCACATTCTCTTCTTCAGAGCTCATCAGAAGAGGTGAAAATAGTAAGTACTGTGTGGCAGTCGCCAGTAGCGGTATCCGATGAGAACATTCCTGGAGCTGCCTAAGGACAGTCATGATAGCTTGTAAGTGAAGCCATCCCTGAGACAGAGCAAGGGTAAAGGATAATAAAATGGAGATTTAGTTTGTATCAGCACTCTCCATGCATTAAATATAAGAGACATGTCCCCAAATGAATTGCAGTCTTTTCGACAATGATGCTCTAGGAAAAAGAGCAAATATTGACACTTCAATAATGTTTGCCCAGCAATCAGTGAGCTGTATACAGCACTCAGGGCATCTATGTTACTGGAATCAATTAGGAAAAGGGAGAATTGATATCCTTCAATGAGAAATATATGGTAACTGCTGACATTACAGATAACATGGGCTGTGCAAATCATTTCTGAAGTCCCAGGCCTGCCGACACTGTCACTGTTACTTAGGGAATCTAAGATCATAGCCCGGACTTCGGTTCCATTGCCCACTGCTCTCCCCAGACTCTCTCCTCCCATGTGCAGTTTTCATCCCCTGAAACTAACTCATTCATTCATTCATTCAACAAATTTGTTGAGAACCCACCTCGTGCTAACACTATTTTGGGATGGACAGAGTTCCTGGTTGGGGATGGAGGGGGAATACAAACAATGAAAAAGTACAAAGTAAGTAATTTTCATATTAAATGAACAAGTGAAGAGTTGAGTAAAGAGTATTCCATCCAGGCGATCAACCGCACAGCCCTGAGGTGTACATGAACCGCCCTCTCTTCACTCTCCTGCGTGTTTAGTTACTCTTCAGTCTCTGGCTGCTTTTCAGACTGGTTGCTCCTTTTTTCCTTCCTCCCTACCTTCTTCTTTCCTCCCTTTCTTTTATTTTACTATTTACTTCGATATACTGTCAGAAGTCTTTTAAGGAAAAGACTATGGCCATGAAGACCCGACAGCATAAAGACTTGTCTTCCCAGTAGATTTGTTGTTGTTCAGATCTCTCTCCTTCCCCACGTAGATTATTACTTCGTGAAGATAAGGATACACTCAAGTGTCTTAGATTTTTATAGATTTCCCAAAGTACCCAATATAATGAGGGGCAGATTCAAGAGGCTCAGTATAGCAAATGTTGGCTCAGTCTGAAATGATTATAACTGGAGACGTTTACTGAGGGAAATTTGCCCACCAAAGATATTTTTTGACTGTATATTCTTGATTGCTGTCATTCTGTGTGTTATGTATATTCCGTCTATCTCCAGGGAACTAAAATTTGTAAAAGTACCCTGGGTAAGAAACTCTTAGACGTTGCTGATGGCTTTTGTTTAGCTGCCTTTGGAGTATCAGTTCCCATCCCGTGAAGTCACTATTAATACTAATGTCTATTGATGAAGGCTGTCCCGTAACAAGCAGTTTCATGCAAGGGATATGTATGTACAGCGTAATGAGGCTGGGTGAAGTTGAAAGATAAAGTTCATTAGCTTCCCTGAATAGGAGATTATTCCAAAGAGCCAACTAACGATTTTTATAGGGTTTGGGGAAAGATTCATTCCTTAGTTTTTGGGGCCAGTGAAAATTTTATTTTCTCACTGCTTCTCTTTTGAGAGAAGAGAAATGTCATGCCCCTAGATGAGGGGATTGGAGACAGCAACGTGGTTAACGTAAATTCTCATCCTGTAGATTTCAGGATCACAGCTTTGGCCATCTAACCTACAACCAGTGTAGATGAAAAGGGATTTCATAGCACTGAGCTGGTGTCATAGTGATAGGATGGTTGCTAAGGATGTCATTATCACTCTGATTGCAGGAATCAGTGAGTTAATTGGCATGACCTCATTCAGGTCCTCAGGGCCTACCTGTTCACAAATTATAAAGGAGACAAAAAGTTGATCTTTTTATAGTGTCAGGAGGCAGCACCTGTTAACATTTAACAGTGGTTTGAATCAAGCTGTAATACACATTATTTATCTACCTGTTATCTTTTTCTCACACTGTGTCCTCCTTCTCTTCACTACATAGAATCAAGACATGCCCTTCTCAAATTTTTTTCATTGCTCTATTTTTCTCCGTTCCCTCTAGAGGAAGGGGGAATTTTTTTTTTGTCTGAAAATCAGCCATTAAACTGAAGAAGGCTCAAGGAAATGAACTGAAATGTCTCACAGGAAGAAAAATAGCACTATGAAGATGAAAAAAAGCCCAGGATAATGGAGATTGATCGCTCGATCTATCTATGGCCTCAAATAAAACTGATTGAATTGAACATGTTAGGTTACAGTTAAGAAGCTCAGTTGTTTCAGTTGGGGTAATATAGTTTCAGATTTTCATAGGGAGCCATTTATTTATTTTTGCATTTGTGAGTCATTTAGTCATTCCCTTGTGAGTGAGAATACATTTATTTTCCTACTCCCTGCAGTTAGGCATTCTATTAATACCACACTAGTTGAAATAAATGGAGCAGTAGAAACTGTTTGGTGGTGAATTTGTTTTTCGGATTTTTTTTTTTTTTTTTTTTTTGATACTGCTATTTTGGTAAGTCGGCTTTCCAACCCCTCTAGTGGTTTAAATAGAGTCTTAACTTCTCACCCTTTCTCCTCTCTCGTTTCATATTTTATTCTTGCTTTTGTTTCAATATTGACAACTTTTAGGTCACCTGAAGCCTTATAATCCAATAAATGCATGTTGAAGAGTGGGTGTATGGTAAAATATTCCTAAGCAAAGAACAGGATTGTCAAAAATTATGGACAAAGTGACAGTTTTCTTCAACACCAGTTTTCTCTCTCCGGGATTTGTACTCTACCCTGGAGGAAAATACAATCTAATCAAGAGGGGAATTGGTCCTACAGGTTATAACGAAGTGGCAAGGGTCATGTTTTCCAGAATTCTAAAAGGGAATTTTCAAATGCGCTTTATTGTACTGAAGCACAATAAGGTTTGCTCATGCGCCTTTGCAGGAAAGCCAGCAAAATCTAAGGTCCTTGTTATTCTGGACGGCTAATTGCTGTCGGTAATTGTTGTTTGTAATGAACACGATGTGGGATAAAGGCAGGCTTGGGGGGATGGGAGGAGGGTCCGCTTCGCTTTGAACCGCATCCAGCCCACTGAGGCCGATTCAACCGAGCCGCAGGAGGGCTCCTGGGGGGACGCGATCAGAAAAGCCCCAAAGGGGGATTGGAGGAAAGCACGTGGATCTACACGCTTTCCGGCACCGGCAAAGGTCAGGCAAATAATCGAATCACTCTTCCTGGGCTTTCGTTTCATCAACTGCACTGATGAGGATGGGGGAGGGGGAGGTGGCAGTAAGTGGTCCATCCCTGTCCCGGGAGAGGGAGGGGGCCGGACAAGGACGTTCCATTCTGTTAGCTACTCTCACAGAAGCCTTGGGAGAGAACAAAGAAAGAATGAAAGGGAGAAAGACATGCTGGGCACGCGCATTCACAAACACACGCGTGCGCTCACACACGCACGCCACTTGCAGAAGGAGTCAGTGGGAGCAAAGACAATTTCTGCTTAGGCTTCAGCCACCAACCCAGAAGTCTAAAGTGGAAAGGGGAAAAGGCATGAAGACCCTTGCATTTCCAAGAGCTTGGCCATCCTCTAACACCTTAAGTTTTACCTATGCCTTAGTCGGGTATAAAAAGAGTATCCCCTGAAAGTGACAAATGGAGGAACTGAGACTCAGAAAAACCAAGTGAATCCTTCAGAAACACTGATCAAACATTCAAGGAAGTAGAGACTAACTCTCAGGTCTGTGTCATGAGCTGGTGTTCCTGAGACCACAGGGCCCCGCGTAGATGGCATTCGATAAAAGCGCTTTACAGGCCCACACGGTCTCCTGCAATCTACTTCATACAGAGACTCCGCATCTTGGCGAGGATCTTGCAACTGTCTCTGATTTCTTTCACTTGGTTTATAAAACCAATAAAGTCAAGTCAGTGAAACATTTTACTGGCAGTTCTGGGTGTGTTCTAATTGGCCTGTAGTTGGAATTCCCGTTATTGCCAGGGAGAAAACAACCTCTCCAATTCCATGAGGGTTACTTACTTAGGGGTAGATTTATGGGGAGGAAACAGGAACAGGGGCTGAGGCTCAACTTCCTAAAGCCATTTTCTATGATTTTGGGGTGGAAGCTCTGGCCACTAATTTACTGCCTACGTTCCTAAAATGTTCACCAAGGTCCCTCCACCATTTCCCTTTTCATCAATATATTGGAAATCCCCAAAGATCACCTTTCAGGGCCTATCTCATCTAGAGGAGAACTGCCACCTATGGCAAGTCCCTGTCACATTCTGCCTCCGTCCATGGGCCAGGCTGGCCCCTGGCTGGGAGAACCAGTTCTAGTGTTTTCCCCTAAGGTTAGTTAATGAAATTGAAAAGGAACTTGCTGTCTCTGCTGCCAGGGGCCATGGTGACTTTGCATTATGCTGGGGACAATGAGGATAGTGTTTGCTGGCTGTGGCTCTCACAAGCAAATGTCACTGAATACATTTGGAAGGCACATGCTTAGTTGGACACTGTCATGCTGTAGGAGCCAAAATCAATTGGAAAAGGAAGAAAGAGTGTAGAAGAGTTTAATTTCTTAGCATGCAGGTCTGGACTTCAATCTGGGTTCAAATCTCACCTACAGTAGATTTTGAATCATGGTCAAGTTATTTAACCTCTTTTGTGCCTCAGTTTCCTTACCTGTAAAGAAAAAAGGGCTGGTACCTAATTTACATGTTTATAATGAAAGTTCAATTAAATTATTTGTGTAAAGCACTTAGCAGAGTTTGAAGCATAATTAGTACTTGGCAAACGTTGGTTTAACAGTTGCTCTTTCAGCTCTTTAATTTGTAGAATTTGACTGATACCTTAGGGTTACAGTCAACATGGGAGAGGAGGAACAGAAAGGGATTAGACTTTTTTGACTTTTGTATTCTGTTGTTGATGTTTTTTCTAAATATCACCCATTGAAGCAATTAGAATAAATGTCGCAAAATGAGAAAAACGTTTTTAAAATCTTCCAAATGTTGAATTTCCTATTCTGCTTAATTTTATGATTTGGTACAAATGCAAAACCTGTGAATGGTGGCTTTGTCATTATTAAATAGACACTGTCAGGCTGGGTGCAGTGGCTCACGCCTGTAATCCTAGCTTTCTGGGAGGCCGAGATGGGCGGATTGTTTGAGCTCAGGAGTTCGAAACCAGCCTGAGCAAGAGCGAGACCTCGTCTCTACTAAAATTAGAAAGAAATTAATTGGACAACTGAAAATATATAGAAAAAAATTAGCCGGGCATGGCGGCACATGCCTGTAGTCCCAGCTACTCGGGAGGCTGAGGCAGTAGGATCGCTTGAGTCCAGGAGTTTGAGGTTGCTGTGAGCTAAGCTGACACCACGGCACTCACCCCGGGCAACATAGTGAGACTCTGTCTCAAAAAAAAAAAAAAAAAAATAGACACTGTCGTGTGCCCGTCTATTCCCCACATATCTCTAATACTTTGGCTGCTTTGTTGTCAACATAAGCAAACTCCATTTGGGTGGGGTGCGGACACCTCCAGCCCCACAGTTAGACATGGCTCTGTTAACTGAAGGAAGCTAGAGCAGGTAGGAGACATCACAGCCTACCTGCAGGTGTCTGGGTAGATTTTTCAGGGACAGTCCAGCTGCTGAGATGTGAAGCAAGTCCATTGCAGCTAGCAGGCATCAGGTGACACCCAACCATTTGCCATCATTGGAGGGGTTAACACAGAGGATCATAAGATGACACCATGGGAGAGTGGAGCTCAGGGGTAGAGAGTCCAAAGCATTCAGACATCCTGGTAGGTGGGTAACATCAGGGATGTCTTTGGGGAGACAGAAAAGTCACAGACACCAGGCTCCCTCCCCTGACAATAGTGTGAGGATGGAGAGAGAGTCCGATTCAGGTCCCAGTTCTAGAGAAATTAAATATTAGGCAAGTTAGCAAGACAAGGGCTTCAGGCCTTGGGTTGGGAGCCAGCTGCCAGCCCTGGAGAGCAGATCCCAGAGACTGGGTTTTACTGACAATAGCAGAAGCAATAAAAGACATACCAGATACCTGACACTGATCCAAATGCTTTAGCTGATTTAATGAATTCTTACTACAACCCTATGAATTGGGTGCAATTATCATCATGCCCATTTTTCAGAGGATGAAACTGAGGCTTAGAGAGTAACTTTCCCAAAGACACACAGCAAGTAGCAGAGTTGGGATCAAACACAGGCAGTCTGGCTGCAGAGTTCATTCTCAGCCACTACATCAAATGGCCTCTCAAAGCAGATACTCTTTAAGGGATTATTGGGTCCTAGAACTTTGGCAAGGGCCAAGCCCGTGGGTTAGCACTGAGAGGCACCAGCTATGGGGTAGAAGGGACTCAGGGTGTAAAAATTAGGCTGGGCCTGACACTGTATCCCAGCGTCCCTTGGAGAAAAGTGTCTCAGCTCCTCCTAATAAACGGCAGTTTATGTTCCAGGTAGGAGTTTCCTCTGTTCTAGCTCAGACCTAGGAATTTTGGCTCAGCTCTCAGTCCTTTCCAACCCAGAAATCCCACAGGAAGCCAGATAATTTCTGGCACTGATCTGTAGAATTTAAGTCTACGCGAGCAGACTCAAAGATCCATCTGCCCTGTGGTCAGATCATAGTGGAGTTCAAGAGAGAAAGTGAGCAATGTTTGTCTGCATACCAATGTATAAATCATTTGCTTTGAAGAAGAGAACTTGAATTAATTGAAGGGCCTATTCTATGCTTTACATAAATAATTGCTTTTGATATTTATAATGTATTAATTTCCTAAGGCTACTATAACAAAGTAGTACAAACTGGGTAGCTTAGAATAGCAGAAATTTATTGTTTCACAGTCCTGGAAACTAGAAGTCTGAAATTGGGATGATGGCAGAGTGATGCTCTCTCTGAGGATCCTTCCACTGTCTCTTCCTGCCTTCCGGTTGTTTGCCAGCAATCCATGGCCTTCCTTAGCTTATAGATTCAATGCTTTGATCCTCCATCTTCACTTGGCCTTCTCCCTGCATCTCTTTACATCATCTTCCTTCTGTGTCTGTGTCCAAATTTCCCCTTTTAATAAGGACCCCAGTCAAATTGGATTAGGACCCAACCTAATGACCTCATCTTAACATGACTACATCTGCCAAGATCCTATTCACAAACAAGGTCACATTCTGAGGTACTAGCAGTTAGGACTTTGGGGACAGGGGGCACAATTCAACCTGTAACATATAAAAGCCCTATTGAATTAGTACCCCTCCTCTCTTTCATAGAGGTGGAAAATGAGGCTCAAGTTCACCCAATTAGTAAGTGGTAGAGCACAAGATCAAACCAAGTCTAATTCCAAGGTCAGTACTGTTCCTGTCCACAGCACACTGCCTTCTCAGGGTAGTAAGCAGTTTGTTTGGCTCCTTAAATAATGCACGGTATCTTTTAAGCATCATTGTGTTTGCTCGTGACATATCTTTTTTTTTTTTTTGAGACAGAGTCTCACTCTTTTGCCCGGGCTAGAGTGAGTGAGTGCCGTGACGTCAGCCTAGCTCACAGCAACCTCAGACTCCTGGGCTCAAACAATCCTCCTGCCTCAGCCTCCCAAGTAGCTGGGACTATAGGCATGCGCCACCATACCTGCGTAATTTTTTCTATTATTTTTAATTGTCTGATTAATTTCTTTGTATTTTTAGTAGAGACGGG
>CAUYSK010050804.1:0-41777 GCA_963575035.1 Avahi laniger | reverse complement strand
ATATATAAGAATAATATCTATTAGATATTGGGCAGGGGGGAGGGGGAGGAAGGAGGAAGGGACAGGTATATGCATACACAAAGAGTGCAATGCGCACCACGCAATAGAATGGACATATTTGAAACCTGGACTGAGGGGAGGGGGGGGGCAAGGGCAACACACGTAACCTAAACATCTGTACCCCCATATTATGCTGAAATAAAAAAAAAAGAGATAGCCTCACCAGTAGCCAAATAAATGGCAATTTAAATGTTGAGTTCCCATTTTGCTCACATCAGACTGAAGACATTGTAAGATTAATAACAGATAACGATGGTAAATAGGAAACTTCATATATGGGACTACATAAGTGAAGATTTGTTAAGCCATTTATAAAGTGTCTGGCATATAGGGAGCACTTAAAAATGCTTGTTAAAAATCAATCAAACCATTAAATAATTAAACTACTAGCACAAGTGTGAATTGCTTCAAATCTTGTAGAAACTTGTCTGGAAATATCTATAAACATTAAAATGCACTTAACTTTTGAATAAGCATTACTACTTTTGGATAATATCTTACAGAAATAAAAGCACCAATATTTAAGAACATATATAGAAGAATGTTTATTTCAGTAAAAATACCAAAAATAAACTGAACACTGAATAATTTTATCAGTCAGAGTCCCAAGGAAACAGGCAAATCATGATAGCTTGAAGGTTTATCCACAAAGGGAGTACTTCGAAAGTATGATCAATAGATACAGAAACCACAAGAACTATTTGAATAACCAAATTTTAGTTGCAATAGAGTTGCTACCCTCTTTAGGTCCAAAGAGTAGAATCTGTGACCAAAATTCAGAAGGTAAAAGTAAAGCAAAGGAGACCTTCTTAAGAGGAGAAGTGGCCTTCAGTTGAGGGACACAGTCAAAGTAGCAGAAGACAGGAGCTTGGGAAAGGTTTAGGTTGCTGCCTTGATTGAAATTTCCTCAGAAAAGGCAAGGCAGGGCAGGGTGAACAGTTTAGGATGAACTAATCTGAATAATTTTGGTGGGCTTTGACCATAGGGTGGTCTCAAGTTGCTTAGTGCCTGGCCCTGAATAATTAAGGCAGAGGAATATTGTGTCCTGGGGTGTAGGGACCAGATAGAGTAGTTATGACTCTAAATGGCCAATTTGTATGTCAAAGACATGCTCCTAGCTGGGATCTTTGTTATCTTTAAAAGTTGGCTAGCCACTGTGGGATAGTTTCTCCCCAGCCAGAAAGGTTTTATAAGATGTCAAAACATCATAATATGCAGAAAATAAATATTTACAGTACAAAAAATACACACATACATATATGTATTTATATATAGTATTTATATGTATATGTATAGTATATGTATTTATATATAGTATTTCTACAAAAATTGATACGAAGAAGTGTATTTTCCATATGAAACTGAAAACACTGGCTATTTGAGGTTGGTATATAAGGTGTGGAGAATGGAAGGTATAGGGTTAGAGAACAGAGGAGGTTGTACATTATTCCTTATATATCTGCATTGTTGAATTTGTACAGAGCACATTTACTTGTTATTTAAGAATCCAGTAGAGTTTAAATGTCATGAGAAAAACAGGAAAAAAAAGAAACTTTAATACATCAATTGAGTCTATGGGCTAAAATATAATAAAAGTATTCTTCAGGTCTTCCAACATCTCTTCTTCCTGACAAACATAGAGAAAGATCCAATGCCCTTCATGAAAAACTGGGTGGGTCTTGGTGTGTGAAAGGTGATTTTTCTAATTTTTTTGTGTGTCCACCTAGTTTTTTCTGAAGTGCTTCATGAGTACCACTCTACCTTGGGAAAAAGGCTGTAATAAATGTTCAGGAGACATCCTAAGCACTGCTTCTTAAGTAAAAGTGATTCTAGAGGGTCTAAATGGATTAAAACACAGACACACGCACACACACACACACACACACACACAGTTTAACTTCCACACATAATCTTCTACTGAGATCATCTCAAATTTCCATAAATCATTAACCATTCTAGAAAATGTTGACTGTTTATGTGATGAACATTGCACTTTTCATGAAAGAAAAAGATTGTTGAAAGAAAGGTAAATGAATGGAAGATAATATCTTCAACATATTATAATAATTTTGAAAACACTTTAATATAACTAATTTGAATTAAACCATTAAGATTGAAGTAATTTTAGAGTATTTTCATATGCTCTCAACAGAGCTTAACTGTTATCTTATAAATATGAATCTTCCATGTAGACAGAAATTCCTGAGGACTTCAATATTTGGAGACTAATTTTTCCCTTTAGGGCACCAACTCAGAATATGGGGTCAATAGTTTTTCAAAACTCATCTCGAAATACTAGAGTATCTAGACATACTAGGAATTCACTTGTGTTGCTTCCATTTTAATGAGAAATATTGAGAAAGTGTTAGTAACACTAAGGAAGTAATGGATTGAAAACCAAACTTCTCCTTTAAGGATTTCAAGATTCAACTATAATTTAAAGTCAAAAGGGGAAAGAAGGGAAAGGTGACCCTTGTTTACCTCTCATTGAACAGCTTCCCAATTCTCAACCACATGCATTCATTACAATTATGTGTCACTTAATGACAGCAATATGTTCAAAGACATACAACATTAGGTGAATTCCTTGCTATGTGATCAGAGTGTACTTACACAAACCTACATGGTATAGCTACTACGTACCTAGGTTATACAGTGTAGCCTATTGCTCCTGGGCTACAAACCTACACAGCATGTTATTGTACTGAGTACCATAGGCAATTATAACACAATGGGCTCCTGGGCTACAAACCTACACAGCATGTTATTGTACTGAGTACCATAGGCAATTATAACACAATGGCAAGTATGTGTGTAATTAAACATTAAAAAGTACACTAAAAATATGGTACAAAAAATAAAAAATGGTGTAGGTGATAGAAATTGTTCAGCTATTCTAATCATATATGTGGACCAACATTGACCAAAACATCATTATGCAGTGCATGATCGTAGTTGCTTACTGTCTGTGTAGTGCTGCTTTTGGATAAACATTGTTAGGAGTAAATACATTGCCTTTCATCTGTAATATCCAAGTTTCTGCCTAGATTGCATTCATATCAATGTCTAAGTGATTCTTGTGAGTAAACCATTGAGAAGATATGGATTTTATCTCTCTTCTTATGTAAATGACATTTGTAATTTGAAGATGAAACAGAAATTGTATTTGTTTTCAAGGGCTTACAGCTAATTTTAAACTGCCAGGTGTGTGAAAAAGAGTGTTATTTTAGTGCTTCTGCATAGTCCTTTGAAATACTTTAGAATGGTAAGATATAAAGATTTCGATAGTGTTAAATGCACTTTGCATGTTCATAGTAGGTGATTGGTAACATAGATTTACTGGCTGAGATGGCTGCACTATAAAGACAGTTCATTCATAATTCACATAAACTATCTTTGTTTTGGAATATGAGTGGGGAAAAAAAAAGAGTGTACCGATAGAGGAATGAACCTGCAGAAAAGAAGATGCCACTTCTGTGTTTTTCTCATGGTGGCCTCATGACTGGAATTTAAATGGAGCAAAGCATACTGAGATCTGACCTACTTTTGAGACAGGGAAACATAATAATCATTTGTAGGCAATCCCCCCCGACCCCCCCCCCCAGAGTGACGGAATACAATGAGGCCCTTAGCTCAGCAGCAACTTATCTCAAAGCCAAAAAGTTACCTTTAAGTCTGGAACATTTGTTAAATGTTAATCTTGTAACATTTCCAATTTCCTCTGTTCATTTGGGATTCCCTAAATATTTGGGAATTTTTTATTGTTTACTCACAGTTTGTATAACTCTTCTCCCATTTTTAATAGATATTTGTGTTTATAACACATTTTCCATTTTTAAAGTATTTCCAAAAGTCACTGACTTCAGATATTACTTTTCACAAAGCAACTTGTAGATCTTGTTTGAAAAACACATGTCAGACGTGGACTTGCTGCAGATAACACACCACGCTTGCACAGCTGTTTCATCAGTCTTACCTGGGATCATTTTCAAAATTTCAGGGCAAGACAGGAGTTCCACAACTAAATGCCTGGAACACAGCCAGTCTCACAGCACTGAGTCAATATGACACACAGTGAGTCAAAGCTGCATTTTGTTCTTGGGTCTATAAGACACCAAACAATGGTGTTCTCTCGGTTCTCTCTCTCTCTTTCTCTCTCTCCCACCTTGTGTCTTTTTCTGTATTTCTCACTTCCTTTGAAATAAATATGGATGCTTTTTAACTTTCTGAGCACAGGGTTTATTGAGTAGAATACTAAGAGAGCCAAGCTTTGTGTGTGATTTGTGTAAGGAGGAATGTCAGTCACTCTTGGATCTTTCAGGCATGGCTACAAATGTGGAAAACATTGACCATCATTAGTGTCGACTTCAGATGTGAAAGGCAGCAATTATATAGCTGCTCTTAAAAAGGAAAAACTCATGTGTGGCAAGGAATTTGCAAAAGAATATTAAAATATGACTCTTGTTTTAATGGAATTGGGAGTTTAAGACATGTTATTAGTACTTAAACAGTAGACTTACATATGTTAGCCTGAGGAGCAATTGCATTGGGTTTAAATTCTTATCATCTAAAATAAATGATCTACCAGGTGGAAATTACACCCTGGACATTGAAGAATTATAACTTGAACTAAATAGCTCATTATTAGTGAAATCTGAATGGTGTTTTGAATTGTAAATTCAACATAGCAAGCTAGACATCAGTAATATTGAAATAACTAATCTTATAATTGCTTACTCTGTTTTAATTCAGCCTTGTAATTCTGTGTATCTGAAAGTGTTAGTGGAGAAGGATATTTCTAAAAGTATATGGAACTTTTCACAACAAAAAACAAATGTGATTATTTCTGAAAAACTTGTATAGAGCAAGTCAAAATTTGAGAATTGTAATATCTTCCTATCCCGCCAATCACCAATATTTGAGCATATAGAAAGTTTCCATTCCGGTAGGAAACAGAGCAAAAGGCAAAAACAGAACAACAGAGAGCTAAATGCATAAGTAACCAGTGGAGCAAAGCAAAGGCTATGGCTATTTTGCGATGCTGGAGAAGGCAGAACAAATTGCCACAAATATGACAAAAAGACTTACTGGTTAATACCACAGGTAGGATGCTAGCAAAAGAGTCTTTACCTGAATAAGAATTTTTCAAATGGTTTCTAAGTACCTATTGATCTCAATTTATTTTCTTCTTTATTCCTATAGTGTTTCTAGTAAAGAGACTATACCAGGCAACAATTTTAACAGTGTCATGTCACACAGCATGGTTTCAAGTTGGAGCCTACTGAAAATACTTATTGACTAATGCTAAATTTTTACTGGCAGCCCATGACTTAATAATGACCTATTTATAAAAATGTTTGTTCTTGTCCCTGCCGCCTCTCAACATCACTGATTTTCCCTTCTGTCACCAGCTGTTCCCCACTCCTCCCATGCTGTGTTAGTCATTGAAGAAAAACAAAATTTTCTACCCGTTAGGGAGGCTATGGATTCAAAAGTGAAGGAATACACAAAGAGGTGAAAGGCAATATATATAAAAATATATATAATATATTTTAGGGGAAATAGAGTTTCATACTCTTAGACTGGGCTGATATGCCCACCCAGTGATCACTGCCAAAGCTAACTTCTTCATGTGCTTGCTGGCTGAATTTTTCACTTAGCTTCATATTGGGTCAAGAGGTCAATGGGTTTCAAGAATTAGCAGAAGTATATAATATCTGTCGAATGACTGTTAAGTAACAAGCATTTTAATAGACATTCATTCTCACAACTATCCTGTGAGCTATAATAGTAATAATCAAATTAAAGATATAAGGGAGCAAAAACTCAGAAAAAAGTTAAGTAATTTACTAAGACCAGAGTGAGGGAGCCAAAACTCGGACAGGTGCTGAGCCCCAGAGAGCGTCTCTACTGCTGCTTCTGCCATTCCACGTTGCCTTCTGCACTGTTAGCAGTGTGTCATATTTTAATGTGATTTAGCTCAATGTAGAGCCATTCATTCATGCAAGATTCAACAAACATTTTTGGAGCACTGCGTGGGGTGCTGTGGTACATCCTGAATCCCTGCTGAGATCTGGTGCACTGAGGAATTGGAGTTGGATATGGGGGTGGGTCCAGGGGCTGCCTGTTGACTGTTTAGTATAAGCATAGATGGGCAATATCTGGGGAGGGTCTCGCCTGGCAGCTTCATACATTCCATGTGTTCAACCACCTATTAAAAGCTACTAAAAATTAGCAACTACCATTCATTACAGGTAGACCAAATTTCTCTTCCAGGCTTCAAGCCTATGTATCCAATTGTTACTGAGCACAACCACTTAGACATATTACATAAAAACTGATAAATTTTCTAAACATCTATCAAATCCATTCACTTCTCTCCATATCTGTAGCCACTATTCCATCCCAAGCCACTCATTCTCCAAGAGATGGATATTATTAATAAGTATGTATCTTGTAAGACATATACAATGTATACATTTGCTACATATATATTATATATTA
The DNA here is from genome assembly GCA_963575035.1 of Avahi laniger. NCBI lineage: Eukaryota > Metazoa > Chordata > Mammalia > Primates > Indriidae > Avahi > Avahi laniger. The sequence continues at coordinate 35,213 of CAUYSK010050804.1, read as the reverse complement.
TATTTATTTGCAATATATACTTTATATATATTTACATATGTGAGATCATGTTATGCTTACTTTTCTGAAGCTTGCTTTTTCACTTAATACCTTGTAAACAGTTTTTTTAACTAACTATTACAAAGTATTGTGTATGTGCCATTATTTATTTAAATTATAGAAGTAAGAGACACTGGTCAAAAATACATGTAGAAATCTATGAAATATTATCTGCCTTTCTCCATCATCTCCTTTCCATTCTTCTGTTGCAATCACTGCTAAAAGTTCATTATATTAGTCACATTGAGTTTACCAAACAACTTTAAATCCTGTGCTGTATCTCAATTTTTTGATTTGTCAATATTAAACAGTAACTATTTATTTCCTCCAAGAAAATTTAAAAATTCACTGTAGTTAGACTATCTTCCATTTCCCTGCCACAAATTGGTACTGATTAACCCACTGACCTTTTCCTCCATTTTATTTTGTCCCCCGTTCATGTCTCAACTTTTGTCATTTAGATCGTGATTTTTGCAACATCCAGACTAATAATATTGACCAGTATATTCAGTTCCATCGCTATAGTTAAGTATACTATCCTTTATTTCTTGGTTTCTTCTCAAAGCTGAGAACCAATAAACAACATTTCTTATATCCACATTTAAATACTCTTATTTAGTGTAGAACCAAATAAAATATGTGGACTATAAAAAGAGCAATTAAATTCTATGTAACTGAAGCTTCTAAATGGCAAAGGCTAATGACTTTTCTGTTATTTTCTTTCCAGTGTCCTTCATTTCTTCTGGGACATTTTCAAATATATGCATTTTTTGTTTTTTTTAAATATCCTATGTAAGGCATCCATGGATCACCTGGAACATCTGTGGCTGAAGAAGTTGGGTTTTTTACTTGTTGCAGGGGAGCACTGTGGGGCAGCATCTCAGTAAAAGGGTTTTAGAATGAACTGATTATAGGATTTGGGATTGTGTTACTTGTGGGGAAGTTTAAGTAAATAGGGCTTTGCTTTGCATTGTATGCTCTCAGGAAGTGAAGTGATCCTATGATTGAGTGTCTTAGTAAATCTCACCTAGAAGAAGAGAACACTAGATGGAGGTTAAAGCTATAATTGATAAGGAAGGAGCAGTCACTCTTTTCAGGCAACATGGGAGAGGGCGGTCATTTTGTGGTTTGAAAAATATTCATGATTTGTTTGTGCTCAGACATGATTACATAGTGATTTTGATTTATCTTGTTTCATCATAGTCACAGAGTGGCCTTGTCTGATGCTGATGTTCTCTGAAATTGTTTATGTTCAACAAGAAAAATGAAGGCCTATCTGTGAGTGCCAGGACAGCTGGTAGTACCACCAAGACTTACCTAATACCAGGCCACCAGTTCCAGAATGTCGGAGGCTACTATCTATCTATCATCTATCAATCATCTGTCTATATATTCAGTTGACCCTTAGACAATAGGGGTTTGAACTGTGCGGATCCACTTATGTGTGGATTTTGTTCCACCTCTGCCACCCCTGAGACAGCAAGATCAACCCCTCCCCTTCCTACTGTTCTCAGCCTACTCAACATGAAGATGAGGAGGATGAAGACCTTTATGATGATTCACTTCCATTTAATGAATAGTAAATACATTTTCTCTTTCTTATGATTTTCTTAATAACATTTTCTTTTCTCTAGCTTACTTTAATGTAAGAAAACAGTATATAATACCTATACAATATACATGTTATTAGACTGTTTATGTTATCAGTGAGGTTTCCAGTCAACAGGAGGCTATTAGTAGTTAAGTTTTGGAAAGTCAAAGTTGTATGTGGATTTTCAACTGCATGGGGAGTTGGTGCCCCTAACCTCTGTGCTGTTCAAGGGTCAATTGTATACACATTAAACTGTATCATTAATGTGTATAAAATCTTACATATATACATATATATCTGTGTACATACATATATAATCTTACATATCTATATAATTCTTACACATATACATATAAGTGTATATGCATGGCTTTTTGTAATATGTGTATGTGCATACATATGTATACTAATATACATACATATACATATATATATATAAAAAGATACTAGTAGATTCTAACTGGGGGTGATTTTAACCCCCCTCCCACACTAAATAGAGATAGTGCTGAATATCCTATAATGCATTTGATAAACCTTCACAATGAAAAATTATCTGGTTCAAAATATCAATAGTGCCCAAACTGTAAAACTCTAATATATACATGTGTATGTGTACATATCAAATCATATACATGGATATATTCTTACATATATACATATATATGTATATGTGCATTCATTATGAATGAGAAATTTTCTGAGTTCCTGCATGTTCTCTAATTTTTATCTTTCTCTATAATTTGTCTAGGTATAGAATTGTAGGCTTAGAGTCTTGGCAAGATGATTGACTAGAGATATCTGTCACCAGATCGTCTATGAAAGAAGAAAAAGTTTTAGATGTAAAAAACAGCCCAGGTGTAATTCTGAAGGGAAAGTGCCAGAACCTACCAGAGACTCAGTGGGAAGAAGTTGTGGAGCAGAATAAGAAGGAACAAGATTTAGAAGAAATCAACCCCTGAAGAATTTGAAGTCCCATGGAATGAGTAGGTGGAGGTATTTGTTTTTTCTCCCTTCACAGCTCTGGCAGACTGCAGGCTCCCCAACTCTTGGAGAGTTTCTCTACCCTCGTGAGCCCCAAAGCTGCTACTGCTGGGAGCTTCTTGAGAACACAGCAATGGGCTGCCTGCACCCTTGGCGTTGCTCCCCCTCACCAGAGACTCAAGCATGGTGGGCTCCATGCTGCTTTTCCACCCTTTATCTGTCTTTGTCTTCCCAAGGAGCTTCAGTCCTTCAGTTTTCTTGTCACTAGTCCCCACACAAACATTTCTCAAAACCTGCCCAGACTGCAGTGGCCACAAGGGCCAGTGGGCCCCAGGGGAACTGTGCAATCCCAGAGCTTGGACATTCAGGATGGGCTACCTTCAGGGGAGAGGAGAGTGCAGCAAGCCAGGGGGGCCCCTTTGTACAAAGGGGACCAGAGTGCCAGCTCTTCTCCATTCAAATTCTTCTCCTCTTCCTCTCTTCCTCCTCCCACAGTTGCTGACACAGCTATGGCTGTTCCATATGAGTTGGCATGAGTTCTCCAAGGGATGACCGAGCCAGGATTCTCATGAGTGGTTGCTCCACCTCTGTTGGCATACCACACCGAGGCTTCCACAGAGAGTGGGGCTCACACGTTTCCTCTTAAAGACCTGCAGCAGACCAAAGGGTGGTAGGACTATGAGCTTAATGCAATTCCCTTCAAAATACCAACATCATTTTTCATAGATCTATAAAGAAATAAACCAAAACTTCATATGGAACCAAAAAAGAGCCCAAGTAACTGAAGAAATCTTAAGCAAAAAGAACAAATTTGAAGACATCACATTATCAGTTTTCAAATCATACTACAAGTCTACAGTAACCAAGACACCGTGGTATTGGTATAAAAGTAAGTAGAGGCATAGGCTAATGGAACAGCATAGTGAACTCAGAAATAAAACTATATAGGTAGGACTGACTAATTTTTGAGATATCAGACAAAAACATATACTAGGGAAAGGATACTTGATTCAGTAAATTGTACTGGGAAAGTTGGATACAGAAGAATGAAACAGAATCCCTATCTCTCACCATATACAAAAATTAACTAGAGATGGATTAAAGACCTAAACATAAGATCTGAAACTACAAAAACTCTGGAAGAAACCATAGACAAAATTCTTCTAGACATTGGCTTAGACAAATAATTTATGACTAGTCCCTGAAGGTAAATATAGCAACAACAAAAATAAATAAATGGAACATAATTAAAAAAATATTTCTATACAGAAAAGGAAATGATCAACAGAATAAATAGATAAACTACAGAATGAGTGAAAATATTCACAAACTATCCATCCAATAAAAGGCTAATATCTAGAATCTACAAAGAACTCAAATAGGCAAGAAAAAACAAATAACCTCATTAAAAAAGGAGCAAAAGATATGAACAGATTTTTTTCAAAAGAAGATATGATATACAAATGGCCAACAGACATATGAAAAATGTTCAACATCACTGATCATCAGGGAAATACAAATTAAAACTACAATGAGATACCACCTTACCCCTATCAGAATTGTCATTATTTTAAAAAATCAAAAAACAATAGATGCTGGCCTGGATGCAGTGAAAAAGGAATGCTTATATGCTGTTGGTGGGGCTTTTAACTAGTAAAACCTCTATGGAAAACAGTATGGAGATTCCTCAATATACTAAACCTAGATCTACCATTAAATCCAGCAATACCACTAGTGGTATACCCAAAGGAAAAGAAGTCATTATATCAAAAACACGCCTGTACCCAAATGTTTTTTGCAGTACAATTCATAATTGCAAAGATATGGAATCAGCCTAAGTGCCCATCAATTGATGAGTGGATAAAGAAAATATGGTATATATATACCATGGAGTATTACTCAGCCACAATTAGGAATGGAATAATGTCATGTGCAGCAACTTGGATGGAACTGGAGAAAATTATCCTAAATAAAGTATCTCAGGAGAAAAAAACAAACATCACATAATCTCACTAATAAATGGCAGCCAAGCGATGGGTACATATGGTTATAAATGATGTGAAGGTCATTGGAAACTAAGGCGGTCAGAGGGTAGGAAGGGAGTGAGGCATAAAAACTTATCCATTGGGTACAATGCACACTATTCTGGTGATGGGCACACTAAAAGCCCTGACTTTAGAATTATACAATTCATCCATGTAACGAGAACACTTGTACCCCTAGTATTCTTCAATACATTTTATAAATAATAAAAAAAGAATTGTAGGCTTAGAATTAGAAAATATTACTCCATGGTCTTCTATTATTCAGTGTTGCTGATGTAAAGTCTGAGATAAACATGATTTTTATTTCTTGATATATAAGTTTTTTTTTTTATTCTCTGTCTTTCTCTCTCTGGAATCTTTAAGGATTTATCTAGGTGTGTGTTTTTTTTTTATAATTTTTTCATTAATTCCATGAGCCCTTTCAACATAAACATTTATACTTACTCAGTTTAGAAAATTTTCTATTAATTCTCAAATATTTTCTCTTCTCCATTAATCCTATTCTCTATGTGTCTAAGTTTATCCTCCACATATTGCAACTTTTTTCATAGACTTTCTTGCACTTTATCTTTTTATCGTACAGTCTAGGAAAGTTCTTTTATTCCAGAACACACATTTGGTCTTCAGGCATGTTTATGTTATCAATTGGAAAATCCATTATTTTTGTTCTCAAAATTTGTATTTTAATTTTCAAGAACTTTTTATTATTCTTTAGTTTCTTTTATTACGGTAGCTTGGTTTATTTTAAAATGTAATATCATTTGAAAATCTCTGAAGATATTACTTATATATTTTAATTATCTTTTTTTCTTCTAATGATTTATTTCTTCAGCAGTTTTTTTGCTGCCAGCACACTTGATCCTGATTGTTCTCAACTCTCTGGTTAGTCTTGATTGCCCATTCATGATTAATTGATTGACTAGATTGATTAATATAGGCAGGGAGCCTGGAGACACACAAAGTTGCCAAAATAAGAATGACACTCTGGAGGTGAAGTAGGGTAAGTTATTTCCCTCAGGGGCAGATTGAACTTTCTACTTTCTCCAACTTATCTGTCCAAAGCCCCAGTGTGCTTCTCTCCTAGGACCTCCCTAGATAGATTAGAAATTTTAATTTGTTCCCGGGTTTTATCCTGAGAGCAAAATCTTTTTACATCAGTCACTCTGTTTTGCTTTGGAAGAAAGGAAAGATTTACTTTCTCAGCTATTTTGTATTCAATTATTTAATGACTTTTTCTGATGGCCCCAAGGCCCACTTTTGTTCTTTGAATTTGTTGGCTTTTATTTGGCACTCTTTTAGGAATCATTTGGGAAAACTACTCACAAGTATATCTTGTGCTGCTCTCTCAAGGGCCTCTTTGGATGTTTGTGTAGGTTAAACACTGAACAAGTCTATGCAAATTGAGCCCCCTAGAGTTGCTCAGTGCACAGCTTGAAAACTACAGCTCTGGTATTTCATCTGCTCCGACTTCCCTGTCAGTCTTTATCTAGCTCGCAAAGTATCTGTAAATTTTTGATTTTGTGGTTTCCCAATTATCTCATTGTTTCATTCTCTTAAAAATATTATATTAAGTATTTCAATATGATCTTGGAAGGAAGACTAAAATCAAGTATTAGAAGCCCTATGACTTGAACCAGAAACCATGTGCCATATGTAGTTATTTTATTTCTCCTGGATACTATCTAAAATTGGATTATAGCCCCTATATATTATCATTCCAAAACCCATAGAAGGGAAGAAATAATCAAGTTTATCATAACAGGTATCCATAATTTTTTCAATAGTATTTTGGAAAACTATGACTTACTCAGAGTAACACAGAAATCACTGAGAAATTTCTTGGAAACCATGTCTTTATCAGTTTCTGATATTTCAAACATAGAGACATTTTAAATAAAGGTGTATGTATATCAGTGAGAGTCATGAGGATGGAAATTATTTTGTAAAATAAATAATATTTATGAATATGTTTAGAAATTTCAGGTAAGATAAGTAAATTTGATTCAATGGAAAAATGATTAGATAGTCTTGAAATTTCTAGGATAAGAAATTTCTAGTACGAGAAGAAATTTCTAATATAAAAAGAAAGATACTTATAGTATATAAGTACCTGGTATAAGATAGAAAGGAAGGAATCAAAGTCTTATTATTGGCTGTCTCTTCCTTTCCTATTCCAACCAATTATTGGTTGGAATAGGAAATGGGAAGTTGTGACTTCACCTTCATATGTGTCACCTAAGGAAAGATAAGCAATGTGTCACAGGAACAATATAATATTCTGTGAGATGTCCAGACAGCCTGGATTTCTTCAAACTGTGTTATGACAGAGCTCACAATAGCTACCAGAGCCCTCAAGCAAAACCATAAATATATTCTGCTGTCTGTTCCTTTTTTCTGATAAAGATACAAAGGAAAGCATTCACCAGATCAAATCAATGGCCACTTACCAAGTTCCTGAGGCCATGTTAATCTATTCTAGTAAATACACCACATCTGGCACCACGGCAATAATTGGGGCTACTGTTTTCTTGAGTTTACAGTGATCTACTTTATTCTCCAATATTTGTCTGTTCCATTTTATTTTGTTTTGTTTTGTTTAGCCGGGAAAAGACGTGTATATTAAACAGAGATATGATGATGATCGTTAGGCCTGCATCTTTTAGGTTTTTAAGGGTGATGGTAATTTCTGTCACTCCCTAGAAATGAAATATTGTCTTTCATTTATTCTCTTGGCTAGGGGTGTAGATAGAGAGGTTTCAGAGATTTCCACTTGGCTTTAATAGCCTCTACAGCACAGGCCAAGAGCCCACTGTATGGGATGGTGCCAACTGGCAAACATAATCCTTATACATTTGAGGACTCTAGAAATGACTGCTGGGCAATTCTGTAAATCTGGTGGACCCGCTGTGAACTATGTCTGGGCCAGGATTCCATTTATTATTAATATATATTCTCATATAATTCCACCATAAATGGGGGTGGCATAATATTCTTCAGGCTTCAGGGTATCATATCATCTCAGCTTTGTGTCCAATACCCCTTGAAATGTTTGGCTCTTCCTCTTTCCCTACCCTAGTTTCCTTGGTAGATGCCTGAAGGTATCCTTGGGAAAGGACTTGGTAATTAATTATAGCCATGTACAATTGCTGTGGCTTTGTAGGACCCTTTCTCCCGGTGACCCGGACTCTTTTTCAGTCAATGGATTTGAGGTTCAAAATCTGGCTCTGAGATGAAAGCAGAGGCATCTAGGCTTTCTATCAGTATATCTGCCCTAACTTTCAGCCCTCTGATTATTTATTCTTGATTTTATAGATTTAGTAATACACTTTATGGCTACCTATCTCTTATTCCACTTGAGATGCTGTATTCTATTAACCATCTCCATAACTCCGAGTTGGGCTTCCTTGACCTCTTGACTTGACTCCATCCTTAATGTTCACTATGGAGAATACAACCATCTGCCTTCTAATGGTTAAGTGCTACTGTCTGTCCCCTGTCTTGTTGGGTCTTGTTATCCCCATTGCTGTTAGTGATCTTAATTCTGTGTTGGTATTTCTCACTCACTTGGCCTGGAGAGGAGAGCAATAGATGAACTTCCCAGTGATACAAGGTCCAGTCTCACCAGCATATTAATTATTGTTTTAGTAAATTCTATATACCACTACTCTCTTCCAGAACAAAATAGTCTAATGGGTTTTATGACCTTATATAATATATCTCATTTAAGATACCCATAATTCTGAGACTTTCATCTCTTCTTCCACCTTCTGCCATGGCAATTCCAACATTGCCACCTCACTCATAATAAGTGGCACATTACTAGGTTCCATGCTAGCTGTGTGTTCACGTCATCTTCCAGGGTTCTTACCAGAGTAATTAAACCTGTATTGAAGAGTACTCTCCAAATTTATGTTCCACTTTCCTCCTTAGGCCAATATCCTCAGAAACCAACCCCAGGCATACTCTCCCACCCCATACTAATAGGTGTTGGTCAGATCCTAGTGTTCCTTTGGGGTATAATACATTTTATCCCTAAGTAGGCCTAGCACATGCCTACCTGGGTTGTTGTACAATTTTGCCTAAATTATTTTCTTGGTGGCCAGGACATGGGGAAGGGGAGTGGGTCAAAACTGAAGAAGGAATATCTGTTATCTTTTAAGAAAGAAGCCTCTGCATTTTGTTTAGACAAGGTATTGCTAACCCTTAGTAAGATTAATTGGGCCACTTCTACAAGCTGAGATGGTTCAAGGGGATTTGGTGATTCTAGATTTTTAGGTGTATCATCCCAGATATTCTCATTCTAGGTGTCAGTGTCTCTTTCTTTCCCAGCAAAGACTATACCTTGCCATGGCACATCAGTCTTGGTTGGGAATTTAATCTTATTTTGGAACTTGGCTATTCTTATAATTCAGATCTAGGTCTCATCCTTAATTTTCTCTGCCCCCTTGCTATAAAAGATGAGAGCCTTTTTATGTGCTAGCAAAGAGAATCCCTGGCTTTCACATTTAGTTTTTATTGATAATAAATCACTCTTAGCTTGTAATCTTTTACAGAAAGTTGACAGAACTTAGCAATAGCCGCCCAATTCCAAAGTCCTTGAGATCACTATTTCCCCCATAATTCTCAAATGGCTAATGCATTGTACCATGCATTTGCCAATGCATTCCACAGTATGCCATTCCATTTTCCTATCAATAAACACTTTAATAATTGTGTTGCTACAATATGCTCCAAGGCCATCTGTCCTCACCTGCTACCAATTATGAGATCTTCAATTCCATCTGCAGCCACGGGTAGGTGATCCAGCTTCAAAACTTCATTCGGTGTCTGGTTTCTCAGACTCTGCCCGTGTAACAGGTAGTTATCCTTGGGAGGCAAACTCTGAGGTAGAGATTAGAGAATTGGAGGAAGTTTATTAAGAAATGCCTTTGGGATCAATACTTACAGAGGGAGAGACAGGAAAGGTAACATAATGAGGCAGAGGGAGACCTTGATCTGGGATAAAGTCTCAACAAATGCCTAAACTAGTCCCAGGGGAAGTTCTGAAAATGTAATGGTCCACCAGAGTTGTATCAAGTTGGGACAAGGGAAACTTTTTACCCCCTTGTTGATAAGTCTTTATATGCAAGCTCCTCCTAGAAGGAAGCTTGAAGTTGAATGAAGTAGTATTCTTCAGCCAAAGCAACTCTCAAAAAGAACTGACATCTGAAGGTATATTCCAACAGCTGAGTAATAAATCCTTCTTTCTGAAGGATGATTGGAATGACACATCATAGTACACACTATATGATGTGATAAATTTCAGCTGAAGAGACATCATTTAAACTGAGGATGGAAACAAAAAAATAGTGATAAAATAATGTTAATAGTTCTCATCACTGTTTTTAAAATGTGACTGGAAGTGGAAAATCATTTAAATAAGAAAGACATTCATCTGTTATTCACCCATTTCTTGAAATACAACTTACTGAACAGAAATCTTGTATTTTAGGTACTGTTGGGATTTAGTTGTGAATAAGGTAAAGTCCTGCTTTCATGAAGATTATATTTTATAGGAAGGAACAGATATTAAATATATAAACAAATAAATGTATAGGGTAATTTCAGGTAATTTAGTAATAAACCTATTTCATTCAGATAATTTAGTACATTTTATTGGGCACCAGCTCTATGCATATACTAAGGACTGTATAAAATACAGAAAAGAGTACATTTTGTCCTTATCCTCAATTTATAATCTTAATGGAGCAATCAAAAAGGTAAATAGGAAATATGCAAACTGAAAATTTGTGTGGGATTAAGATTCAAGTAAATAAACCAAATAATAAGTGTTATGTGGTGTTTCTAAAAGTGTAATCACAGATCCACCTGTGCACCAGCTGTGGTTCTTGTTAAAAATGCAAATTCTGTGGACTCACTTCTGATTTACCGAATCAGAATATTTAGAATGGAGCCTGGAAATGTGCATTTTACAAGCATTACAGGTAATTTTGATATAATGTTATGTTGGAGAGACATATGTGAAAATGGGAACTCAGAAGGAATTAAAGTAATTGTTGATTGGCAGAATGTAAGAGAGATCCAAGGAGCCATGAGCATTGAGAAAAGCTTTGAAAGTGGATGGAATTTACATCAGTGAAGAGGAGAAAATGTGTTTCAGATGTGGGAATTGAATCCTAGGGATGAATAAATGAGCAAGGGGATATTTAAAAGATATTGAATAGATCAGACAGACTATAATGATATACAAATTGAAGAACAATAGGAAATGAAGTTATAAACAGAGCTTGTATTAAGTATAAATTTTGAGAACTTTGAATTCTAGACTTAGGAATTTTTACTTTATTCTGAAAGCAATGAGAAATATTTATTTACACCAAGGGAATATGTTGATACAAGCAAAGTCCTGAGAACACAACCTCATTGTGTTGTGTAGGATAACTTGAAATGAAGAGATACTGTACACAGGAATTTCATTAAAGAGATCACTGAGATAATCCAAGTATGATATGAATGGTCTACATTTAATTTAAGCAGTGAAAGTGGAAGAGATTGATGGATGTAAGAAAGGTTACAGAAAGAATATTTCATACATGTTTTCATTTGCTTTTTTTAAAAAATGAAAGTTGATAGTTACTAATATTTGTTATCCTGAAGTGTGCACAGAAACTTAGATAAGATAAACAACTCATTTGATAAATGATAAATGGTAATACATATCATGTGCCTTGTTTAATCACTGATGTGGGACTCATGTTTAATGAATGCCAGTCTCAACACCAACTGTTCTCATATGGTACAAATATATACTGTCTTTTTTAAAATTTTATTTCAAAATATTAAGAGGGTACAAATGTTTTTGTTACATGGATACCTTTTGTAATGCTTTTAGTGTGCCCATCCCCAAACAGTGTTCATTCTACCAGATAGATATGTTTTTATACCTCTCCTCCTCCCCCTCCCCACTTCTTGCTTTCTTATGACCTTTTCATCTCTCTGTGCCTGTGTGTGCCCATCGATTAGCTCCCAATTATTAGAGAGCATATGTGGTGTTTGTTTTTCCATTCCTGAAATATTTCACTTAGGATAATGGTCTTCCATTCTATCCAAGTTGCTGAGGAAGACATGATTTCATTTCTTATTATGGCTGAGTAGTACTCCATCATATATATATATATACCATATTTTTGTAATCTACTCATGAGTTGATGGCCACTTAGGCTGATTCCACGTCTTTACAATTGTGAATTGTGCTACAATAAACATTCAAGTTCAGGTATCTTTTTGATTAAATGACTCCTTTTCCTTTGGGTAGATACCCAGTAGTGGGATTGCTAGGTCAAATGGTAAGTCTACATTTATTTCTTTGAGGAATCTCTGTGCTGTTTTCCACAGAGGTTGTACTAATTTACAGTCCCACCAATGGTGTACAGGTTTCCTTTCTCTCTACATCCATCCCAGGGTCCTTTGTTTTTTGATTTTTTAGTAATGGCCATTCTGAGTAGAGTAAGGTGGTATCTCATTGTGGTTTTCATTTGCATTTCCCTGATGATTGGTGATGTTGACCATTTCTTCATATGTTTTTTGGCCGTTTGTCTATGTTCTTTTGCAAAACTTCTGTTCATGTCTTTTGTTCACTTTTTAATGGTGTTGTTTGTTTTATTCTTGCTGACAAATCTGTGCTGTCTTGAAAAGTTAATTGACTAGAGTTAGTAGTTCTGTGTTCATGTACTGGCAAAATTTTGAAGTTAGTTGACTAGAGTCAGAAGTTTTGTTTTCAAGTACTGGCAAAAATTTGCTCTTTCCTAGGCTTTTGCTGTTTCATCTGGAGTATGCAGAATGTTATACAAGCTGTCTCTAAGGTCTTTCTTCAGTTCTGAAACGCTATGACTCTAAGAAATGATAAGTTAATAGGCATTATAATAGATATCCTATATATGAATGTGTAGTATATACCATAAAAATATTACTAGTAGCAATTTTTGAGTCTCTTCTAGGCAGAGATAGAAGTCTCTATCTTGAGTCTCTTCTTCTCACATAAAGTATTTTTTAAAATTAGCTTATTTGTACTATTTTCAATATACAATATGTACTTGCATTTAAAGGAAAGATTCTTATTTAAAATTTAAATGAGAAGCAAGTCTCAGTGTTCTGTGAAAGAAAATAAACAGTATGGTATAACACAGATTAAAACTGGGCATCTGCCTACACTTATAGAAATACTTGTGGAAATCATTTTTAAAATCCTGTTTCTAAGAATAAAAGTATGAAAATGAACCTACAAGGCAGAGAAACTGTAGATCACCCATATCTTCATATTGAGTTTAAAGAACAAGAAACATGATTGTGAAATGTCTTTTTTGTCATCTATAAACTGGCTTGGATCAGACATACCTTATTAGAAATTGTACACTGCAAAGACATGAATAAGTGTTTTTAAGTTTGGAAAAGATTAATTTCCTCATCTTCAATTTAAAATAAAAACAACTTGTTCTCTATGAATAAATATTTCCAGAAAGAAAAAAAATGGGGAGGTCTGGGAGGAATGCATGCCTGGTGATTTATCTTTAGGCAATCATTTCTAATCAAGCACATTTATTTTTACCTAATGTTTGTAGACAGTAACAAAAAAGTAACTTAAAAATAAATCTTGTTTATTTAGTAGCACCCATGATAACTGTGAAAAGTTTTGATGTCGACAAGGATTTATTTCAAAATAGATTTTTTTTTTTACTTACAGATATGCTGGCTTATGTACAATTTTAATAGATTAAATTTTAATAAATTAAAATTGTAATTCATATTTTAAAAAGTGATTATTATTTTTATGGAAATAGTTACCTTAGGAATAATTTGAATAGCAAATTTCTCAGGTATATTACAATAAGATTCAGTTTCCCAAAATGTATTTTATATTTGTTTTTAAGGTGCATATTTGTTGAATTTACATATGTGGATATATTGATTCTTTTGTGTTGAATCTTGGGTATTTTAACTGGGTAATTTTAACTTGGGTAATTTACAAAAGTTGATTAGGCCTGATCTTGTGCTCCAGTGTGTGATATAAGCCCTACCAGAATAAAAAATGTGCGTATGGCTTTTTTAATTTACTACTTTCATGTTATAACACAATTTGTCTTATTTTAGATCAGTTTTAAGATTTTTAGAATAAATGTTTGTCATTCTCACATTTTTTTCCAGAATGTCTTTTTCATCTGTAAGTGCTTAAATAATATCATAACCTTAAGGTGTAATCAATATGAAAAAAGAAAAAGCATATGGGATATGTAATGTTGTAGTCAGATCTGTCTTTCAAACTCTCACAGAGCTAATTGGCAGAGACAGAGATGAGGGAAGAACCAGGTCTGCCATGTTGTCACATGTGGGCATTGGCTGGGAGGCACCACTGGGATTAGAGAACTGCAAAGAGACCGCAGAGCCATTCCAGGGCATCCAGGGGGAGCCAAAAGAAGCACCTTGGAAAAGGAAGCAGGATTTAGGTGAGGAGGCCTTCAGTTCCCCCTGGGATATCTTAAAGCTATCATAAGGCCCTTGTCCCTGGGAGATTTACATTTTTCAGACCTTGAAATTTATAGGTTTCCCATACTTTTCCCTCCACATCTGCTTGGGAAGAATTGCTCTCCATCAACATCACTCTTGAAAAGAGAAAGGAAAAAATTTTCCAAGAGGGATTTTAATAACAAGTCAAGCAGGTTTTGAGTTTAGAAGGCATATGACAGAATTAAATATTCCCGTTAACTCCATAACCATGAAAAGCAATTCTGTAACAAAGAGTGCAAGATATCAGAGGATGTGTGGAATAATTTCAAATTTTCAGACCATGCTTGCATATTTTTTTTTAAGTAATGTTCATTTCTAAATGAGTATTAGAGAAGATGGGGGAAGGAGAGCAGAAAGCTGTCTCTATTCTGTACTTGTCTTTATCAATTCAAGCCAAGGAACCATGGAAAGTGACAGGAAACAGCAGGAAATCTGGGTCAGACATAAATGCATGATGATAAATACCTGATCATATTTGAATTGTGGCATTCAGCATAGATATTGGGGAAAAGTTGCTGAATTATCAACTTGCTTTTGTGGAAGCTTTAATTGGTGTCAATTTGAGAGCCTAATTTTGTAAATACTGTGTTGCAAATTCAAAGTGTTATTTTACTTCATTGACTTCATTAGAGAAATAAGCCCAATGAGAGGCAAAATGAATAGAAAAACAAATATTCACAGCCACTTATTAATATAACTTTGGTTACTTCTGTTTTCTTTCTTCAGTTTCCAGCCCAGGGTTGTTCACTGTAACTCGAATTGCACATTTCTTGGTTCTATTTTGCTGAGTTTTGTCTATGTTTAATTCAAAAGTTCTCCCAGCTTAGCAAGCAAACGTTATGTAAATAGGCACAGCCTCTAACAGAGACCCTTGAGGTATAACCGGCAGATTGGCTTAAAACCTGTAAAGTGGAACTGGAATTCCATGTTCTAATTGCTGAGGCAGGTAAAACAAAGTATATTTCCTTTGTGGATACAAAATCCATTGGTCTCAGCCTCCTGTTTCTGACGAAACAACCAGGTTGTGTTGCATGTCAGAAGCATAGTTAACAAATTGCCATTCCTTAAATAGGTTGAGGATTAACTAGGCTGGCTGCTCCCTGGCCAGCCCCTAACTCCACTGACGTGAACCAATCTCCAAAAACCTGGAAGGAGGGAAAGGATGCAGCCGTGCAATACATCATCACTGCTAGAAAAATCAGTGAAAACACAGGACCAGCGAATGGTGGCCTGGAAGTGACACCTTTTCATTTGCAGTGTCATATATTTATCCATTACTATGATTTCTAAGACTTTTTGGATCCTGTATTTGAATGTTAAACTGAGTCTGCAAATACAAGAAAGAAAGAAGGGCAGTAGGCCAACTAATCAAAATGTATTATTCTTTAAATCTGACTTTTAAGAAAAAGTCATATTATCAATTTTGATGTTTTTTGTTTTTTAATTTTTTTAGATAAAACTCTTCTGGATAGGGATCACGTGTTATGTTTAACAAATCATTTACATTAGTATCACAATTATCCTACCAGCAGGAGAAAGGCAAAGTCAGACCTTGGGTATAATTTTGAAAGAGCTAAATTTACTTTCAGGACGTTCTCTTCCCTGTCAGCTTCCCTCCTGCATCATCTGGAATACAGCCCCCGGATTCTAGCTGCTGAATCCCAAAGACCCACACGAGCCATTCATTGAAGTTTAAGCCCCCATAGCATCGCCTTTTTGTTCTCCTACCCACCCTTTCCTAACTAATCTATGTCCTTTAACTCGTATCCCCATCAAAATATATTTCCAGGAGAGGAGGGACCTCATATGTCTTGTTTACAATTTTATTTTCTTTCTGGAATCTATAAGTAGATCAATATATTTTTTGGATACATAAATGATGCATTCATTGCAACTAACTTGAGCTAGTCATTAGAATAAACATTCCTGATTTAGATCATTTCAAGCAACATCTCAAATTTGACCATAAAAATAATTGCATTATCTTAAAGCTGTCTCTGGACGAAAGTCAGCTAAGGCATTGCCTAAAACCTGAAGTGGGAATTGCGGCAGCATTTCCAGGTTTGCTCGACACTTTTTGTCAAACTTCATATTTCGATGTCATTTACTACCAACAGACTGGAAGCTAGCTTTGAGTTTTCATCTTTTTCATTTATCCAGAACTATTAATATTTATTTATATACTTCCATGAGTAGCCTATTTTATTATATTATTAAGCTTTTCAAACAGCAGGATTAAGATATATAAAGTATATGCACTTCCTTTAACACCTAAGGTCTTTCACTCACAACTAAGTCTGCAATTTAGGCTCTGAAAGGGTTTTCAAGAAATTAGTAATTTCTGCTTACTGCCTGTGGACTATTAAATACCTAACCCAACCAACGTGAATGATTTGAGAACTAGTTTCAAAATATTACCATGATACGATTGATCCTCTGTATGTACTTAAACATTGGTAAAAATGGGAGAGGGATATTTATAAATAATCAAGAATTTTACTGTGAAATATCTCCAATTTCTCCCTTTTCACTTTGATTATTTATAAAATGCTTATTTTGTCATTGTGTGGTAGATAATAAATCTAATGGCTTAAAAATCAGTTTGTAATTAATAGGAGCATTAGGAAAGTCCTTCCTGATGTGTTTTACAGTGAAATAAATGCACGCTTCATGAGATTTGATGATCAATTAAATGTAGGAGAGAGAAGCTGTGGGATGGGAAAGTGTATTTGTTTCCTAGGCCTGCTGTAACAAAAGTCCACAAACCAGATGCCTTAAAACAATAGAAGGTTATTCTCTGACAGTTTTGGTGTGTACCAGCCTGAGATCAAGGAGTCAGCAGGGCCGTCCTCTTTTTCTCCTATGAGACTGGATAGAAGCCTTCTTTGCCTCTTCCCAGCTTCTGGGGGTGGCATCGATTCCTGGCATTCCTTGTCTTGAAGCTGCATCTCTGCTATCTCTGTCTCTGACATTACACAGCTTTTTCCCTATGTCTCTGTCTAAATTTCCCTCTTCTTATGATGACATCAGTCCTATTGGATTAGAGCCCACTCTGATGACTTCATGTTAATTTGATTACATCTGCAAAGACTGTATTTCCAAATAAGGTCATATTTTGAGGTACTGGGAGTTAAAATTTCAATATATCTTTTGGAGGAACATAATTCAACCCATAACAAGGAGTTCAAGGTAGCTTGAAAAATACCTGTCTTGGACTATTGGCATGCTGGTTAGGCCACTAATGAAAACTGAGACTGGAGGAAGAAGATGGATGAGAGAAAGTATGGGAAAAAAATAGTTTATGGGTGCTATTCTCAGCTATATTAATTGTGCTTGCCCAAGGAAACCACACAGAACAAGTAGAGGCTGTCAGCACCATGTGGGCCAACAACATTTTAATGAGCAAGAGGAGCTAGAAAAAGAAGCAAGCAAGAAAGAGCAGGATTTGGGGAGATAATTAGGGACAGGTGTAACAAATTAAAGGTGAATAGAACTTCAAAAAGAAGAGTAATCAATAGTGCTGAGTTGTTTTTTCCACCTGGAAGGAAATCTTAATACTCAGAATAGTTCTGTTCCTTACATATAATAGATCAGAAATTGATATGCATTTCCAATAAAAGAAAACAAATAATGAAAAACACTTCACATATGCTGAAGCCACAGGTGGACATTAATTCAACACTGAGCTGAGTAAATTCCTAATTTTACCATCACCATGCTCATTCACTTGATTATTCCATGGAAGGTGGTCAGAATACAAATAGTGAAGCCAGCTGTGTTTGTGTGTTTGTGAATGTGGGGACTGCTGTGTGATGGCTCAGCAGCAACCTGGTCAAGCCTGGACATGGACAAATTAGCCCCCTGCCGGAGCCCACTCTGTGGCCCTCACCTGCTGTGGTGAGTGCTTGCAGATCAGATTAGAAGAACAGAGACCAGATAATTATATTCATGAGACGAGTTGGTCCTGTAATCATTATGGAAGTTGCTAACAAGTCCTAAGATTGTAATTACAATCTAGAAATTTCTGGGTTTTGATCTTTTAATGAGTTACATTTAGAAGGCCAAAGTCATTACTTGTTAAGAACAAAGGCCATTCGGTAACCCTCCCGCTACACCTGCCACTTTACAAATTAAATCTGGACTGTTTTTGCTTTTTGTCTTAAATTATTAATAGGCAAGCCTTCGTAACTCACCATGTGGTTTCCATTTGAATTGAGGCAGTGGAGTGTGGTGGAAAAATGCTGGACCGGGAGCTGGCATTCCTGGGTTACAGTTCTGCCTTTGCTAGTAATTTCCTACATAAATGTGAGCTGGCTACTTACCTCCATGAGCCCTAGTTTTCTTTATTTGCAAAAAAAAAAAAAAAAAAAGAGTGACTTGAAGTATACTTTTAAATAAAAAATTAAAAGATTGTATTATCCTGCTTGGACTGCCATAACAAAATACTGCAGACTGGGTGGATTAAATAACAGAAATTTATTTTCTCACAGTTTGAGGCTAGAAGTGTACATCAGGATGCCAGTATGGTCTGTTTTTGGAGAGGGCTCTCTTCCTGGCTTGTAAGTAGCTGCCTTCTCATTCTGTCCTCACATAATGGAGAGAGGAGTGAGCAAGCTCTCTGGTGTCTCTTCTTACAAGAGCACTAGTCCCATTACGAGGGCCCCACTCTCATGACCTCATCTAAACCTAGTGACCTTCCAAAGGCCCCGTCTCCAAATACCATCACATCAGGGCTTAGGGTTCCAACATATGAATTTTGGGGAACGCAATTCAGTCCACAGCAAGGATATACCTGTAAGAAGAAGAATTACTCTTATGCTGAGATAGAACATATTTTCAAATTATTAAGGGAAATAATGTTAATCTTTCTACCTAACAGGGACTGATTATTTGCAGACAGATTTGATATACTTTTACATTTACATGAGATATTATAGCAATTTTGAGGCTACTTCTAGGCAAAGAAGTGAAAGATAATATTTTGCATTGATTTAGTGACTTTTAAATCTAAGAACCTGAAATCATTTTGGAAACTTAATGGGAAGTTATGACCAGGAGAGCAAGTTTTAAATGATTTGGTAAGAAAGGCATTATAGTCTACTCTCTTGTCACAGTAAGTAAAATGAAAACATAAAATTTCCCAGTTCCTTTGTGGTAGTAGGAGTAAAAAAAAAAAAAAGAAATGCAAAAATCTTGTCAATTAATAAATTAATACAGACTCAGTTGTACAAGCTAGAAGGAACAAAATATGTATTTGAATCAAAAAGAAAATAAATTTAGTAGTAAATTTAATGGTATACCCATCAAGAGTTAATATCAAGAGATTGTTTCCACCAAAGCAATCATGGAGTTTTGAACGATGATAATTAAAATCATTCATTCATTCAATTCAAAATGATTTATCGATATCTTCTATAGGTCAAGTTCTGTCCTGAGTGCTGGGCATAAGAAAGTGAACAAGCAAAATACATCTCTGCTCTCATAAACATTACATCCAGTGGGATGCGATATGAATAAATGACACATACAAATCAGTGATACCACATATTTCAGAGAATTACGTATACTTTGAAAGAAACATACTACATCAACGTAGTAAAGAATTATTGGTGATGTGGGTGAAATGGTTTCATTAGAGGTGTAACACTTCTGCAGAAATCCAATTGCTAAGAATGAACCAAGGTAGTAAGAAAAACTATGGTCCCCCCAAAAGATGTCTGTGGACTAATCCCTGATACCTGTAAATATGTTACCATACATGGCAAAAGGGACTTTGCAAATGTGATTAAATCTGAAAAGTATTGTATCATTTATTTGCTCATTTATTGTCTTGTTTTTCTGGGATGTAATTTTTGTGAGAGCAGAGATCCTGAATATTTGGATGGGCCCAATATAAACAGATGAATTTTTAAAAGTGGAAGAGGAAGGCTAAGAGTGGGTCAAAGAGATGAGACATGACCAAGAATCAATCTGTCACTCATGACTTTGAAAATGTAAGAAAAGATCAGGAGCTGGGCAATGCAGTAGTCCCTCAGTACTGAGAATTTCCCTGAGCTCACAATCAGCAAGGAGATAGTCCCTAAGCTTAAAAGCTGAATTTTGTCAATAATCCTGCCAATGCCTTGATTTTAGTCAAATGAAACCTATATCAGACTTCTAATCTAAGAGCTGTAAGATAACAAGTTCATGTTGTTTTAAGCCACTATGTCCATGGTGATTTGTTATGGCAGTGATAAAAAAAAAACTAATACAATCAGCTTTGTAAAAAAAAATTAAATTAAATGGAAGAGTATTCTGGAATACTCTGTTTGGGCAGAGGGGCAGCAAATAAAGAGGCTCCAGAGTAAGAATGAGTTTACTGTACTAGACAATAAAAGAAATAAACAAAGTGCAGTATAACTGATGTATACTGAGTGAGGGCAAGTGTGATGAGAGAAGAAATCAAGGAGGTAGGTGGAACAGGATTCCAGGGCTTCATTGGCTCTGGTAGAGAGCTTGATTTGTTCTAAAGGAAATTCAAAGATGCCAGAAGGCTTTAAATTAGAGTATGACATAATTTAATTTTTAAAAATATTACTCTGGCTGCTTTGTAGTAAAGGGGGTGTAGGAGGCAAGAGAGGAAGTACAAAGGATCAGTAGGAAATGATGCATTAATCTATGTAAGACACAATGGTATATTGGGAAATGGCACTAGACATAGAAAACATAGATGGATTTAGGATATACTTGTGCGTAGCCAGCAGCATGAGCTAGTGGTTTGGAGGCAGGAAGTCAGTGAAGGAAAAAAGTTAAGAATGACTCATGATTTTGCTTTAAGGAATTGGTTGGTTGGTAGAGCTACTTCTTCATATGGAAGAATTTGGGGAAGAAAATATAATCCCCACTGACAATTGATAGTAATCAGTCAAGAAGATGGAATCTCAGCCATTAATTTACCAAAGGTAGTCTGGGAATATCTTCATTTTTTGTTTGCTCCTCAGGGAATATGGGAGTCTCACCTATCACTCTCTCCAGCACCTTGGTGAATCTTTAGAACATTTATTCAAGTGTGAGCTCCATATCACCCAACTTAATCCCTTCAGGCATCCCTGACAATATGGCAACAAGAGCCCATATGTAGCCCATATGCTGTAGGTACTTTTTGCCCCTAGCAGCTGTGGAATTTGTTTTTCTCGGAGATGTGGTATACCAGTAGGTTTTCTTTACCGGGATCTTGACTTTAGACATCCTATTGTTAGGATTAAAACCGAACTGTCTTAGGTTTATTTCTCTACTATAAAAAGTAAAAAAAAAAATAGAGAATATTTATTCAAAAAAGTATGATTTAGCATGTATTTTATGCAGGCACTTTTGTGAAAACTTGAACAAAATCTTTGAAAAAATTTAATTACCGAAACTTTCGCTTCTCACCATGATGAAGAAATTGGTACCAAACTTACCCTCCCGCCCAATACAAAACTGAACAAAATATAAGAGTCCACTGTTTGAGGCACTGAATATCAATGAGTGCAGTACTATGAGCCTTCAGAGAGGGGAAATATACAAATTGGGGCCCAAGAACTTCTCATTTTCTTTCTAGAAGAACTTTCTGAACCATGACACAGGGAAGATGAGCCCAAGAAGAGCACAGAGGTCCTAGTATGTTGACGAGTAAAAGATCTGAGTTTGAACTCACTGAAGCATCTAGAGTTTGTGGAACAGGGCAATGGAAAGAAAGCAGTGCAGGATGAGCACAGAAGCCTGCTGGTGGTTCTCCTGTGGTCCTGGATGAGAGCTGGGTTGTGCGTGAGCAGGACAGAACTCCATTCAGCTTAGCAGAGAGCAGATGCTGTGCAAATGAAACCTGAATGTAATTGTCAGAGGACACACAAGACTGAGGCTGCTTGAAATTCTGGCTCAGCCAAAGTGAAGAGACCTCACTGAATACCTCGGGCATTCATTTGAGACCCCAGAAAGGCTAGACTTTGAGAGTAAGGACTCTACTGTAGAGGAAACGTGATAGCCCAGGACTAAGAACAAAACTGAAATAAAACAAAAAGGAAATCTGATGGTTTGAAGAGAATCTCCCATAATTTACTTATATGCCAGAGCAAAACACCACAACTTCTGTAGGAAGGCAATACAACAAAAGGCAGTATAGCAACAGTATTCAAACTGCCTACAATATACAACATACAATCTCCAGCATTACATTTGTTAAATACTAGACATGGAAAGAAACAGGAAAATGTGACAATTAAGGAAAAAAACAATAGAAACTAGGAGATGATCTATATATATATATATGTATATATACACACATGTATGTACATATATACACATACACACACACATATATTAGACTTCAGAAAAGAACTTCATAATATGTTCAAGGACTTAAAGAAAAACCCTAAATCAAGAGAGAAAACAATTACTCTTAGCAGATAAGTGGAAACTATAGGGGAAAAAAAGAGGAAATTCTACAACTGAAAACTATAATAATGCAAAAGAAAAATCCAACAGATGGACTAACTGGCATATTCAATACTGTAGGGAAAAAAAGAAAGGATTGGTGCACTTGAAGACAACCATTATTTAAAATGAAGAACACAGAGACAGATGGATTCCACCTCTGAAATGGCAGCTGTGAGCTCCATGGACTCACTGTCTACCTAAACAACCATAACAGGTGAAAATTATTTTTTTAAAAGTCATTTTTTTAAAGTCTCTGAAAATTGTCATAAGGACATATGGAAAATGAAGACATATTTATTCAAGAAAATCTACTAAGTCTTGGGAAAACAGTGAGTCTGCAGAATTTGAGCCACAACTTCCTCTCTAACCCCACCTCAGTGTGATAGAAGTTCCATTATGTGCAAGGGTGGCCAAGAAGGTGGGGCGGGGTGTCTCCCTTCTCCCAGCTTCTAACCTTATCTCTCCAGGAGGGACAGCTCATTCTCCTCCCTTGCCTCCAGCTCTGTGTTGCGGGGCTAAATTCCTAAGTGCGGACAGGAAGTTGCGGATTCCCTTCGCCCAACCAGCCTCCTCTCATGAAGTGCTGTGACAGACTAAGGATCCTGGCACTCCAGTCACCCTCACCTGGCTTGCTCACAGGGTGGCGGTCACATGTGGGGAGAGGCAAACCAGGTAAACCAGAAGCTCTCACCCCAGCCTGGTAGACTCCTTAAAAACCAGGGCTGTCATTTCTGGAGAAGCGGACCACGATCCCCACACCCACTACAGAGATTTTGCCTGGAGGAAGAGACAGGCCGTTATGTTAGATCCAGTTCGCCTGGGCCCCAGGAACAGAGAGGCAGAGTCACCGAGGATGCAAATGGCAAAGGAGTTTATTTGCTAGCTCGAGCTAGGGTCCAAGTCCCAGAGCACCAACGCAGTGGCCTCCCTATGGACCAGGACCCCGCCCTGCGGTAAAAGTGAAGCTTTTATTCTTTTTTTGCACACGACACACCGGTGGCACACAACACGCAGGTCCCACATGATACGCAGGTCCCACACGACACGCTGGACACACCATCCCCCTTCCCCCCTTAGTCCATTGGTTCCTTTGAAAGTGGCGGATTGTTTTGACTCCTGATTGGTTGGCTCCAAGCCTTGGGATTTTCAGTTTTCGAGCCGGTGCCAGTTTTGGTCCACCTTTCGGTTTTGGGGGAAACTGAAACTTAGGCCTATTTAAGGAAATTCAGCTTGTCATGGAGTCACTCCTGCTCTTACTCCTATATTTAACAAACAACTAAAAGCAAGCATGGTTACAGAAGCAAATGGCATTAGTTACAATCAAAGAGAACATATTTTTTTTAATTTCAAACAAAGTACATTCTCCTACTATCAATTCCTGCCTTTCAAACTCTCAGAGAAGTTTTTCCTGCTCTTATCTAGAAAAGCAGCTTCTGTCACCTTCTATATCTGTACTCTGCTTTACTTTTCTCTCTAAAACTTACACTGTTATTTTCTGTATTATTGTTTGTCTCCCCACTTTTCACACACACATACACACACCTCAAATGTAAGCTCCTGAAAGCAGGGATTTTGTCTTATTTGTGCCTGCACATCGGTGTCTGCAATAGTTGGAGCTCACAAATATTTGTTGAGTGAATTAATTTCTGATTTTCATTGTAGGGGAATAGCTCATTATTTGTTATTTAGAAGAGTTTCAAAAGGGCAGAAATGTTAGAACCAGGCCTTGACATATCAGTAAGACTTTCAATAGGAAAAAATAAGAGAGGAAAATAAGAAAGAGTATCTCAGTATTAAATAGTATTGATTGAAGGTAACATAACTTTTAAGAATAATGAAAAACTGAGATTGATGGAAACAGAGGATGTTTAAAGTGCAGCGGTGGAGACAAAATTAGAAAAGCAAGGTGTAGTGGAATCATGGATCACTTTAAATATCACATGAGGACATTGTCTATTAATTTGGCAGAAAAAAAAATGATGCTATTCAGCATCTGTTTTTTAGAAAATTCAATTTTTCCAGAAGCATGCAGAAAAAAGTTGGAGGAAAGGAATGAGATAGAGAGGCATGGCAATAGTTTAGACAAGAGAGACTGAAGTTCAAAAAACAAAAAAAAAAGAAAGAAAGAAATGAGTTGTTATAAGAATGAAATGAGATCAGGAAATAAAGGATTACAAGCTTAGGGGTAAGAAGGATAATGTTTTGCTTAAAATACTTTGAATTCAAGGATCTGATGGGATAGTCCCATGAAAATAGATAAATAATCCTCTCCTAAAGGGTTAGTCTAAAGTTATAGATTGAATTAGGATTTTAAGGAAAAAAATGTACAGAACAAGAAACAGGTCCAGCACTGAAGAAAAGCCTACATTTCTGGGGCATGCTGAAGAAAATAAGGCAGTGAATGAGACTGATAACACAGTCAGAGAGGAGACTACGGCAGCACATTCACGGATGTAGAAGTTAAGAGAGGGGGCATTTAGCGCTATGTAATCAATAGAGTCAAATGAGGTGGATAAATCAGTGGGATGGACAGTGGGGGTGAGGGGAAACTTGCCCTTTCCCCCAGAAGTTCACTGAAAAATCAACTCACAATTAAAGCAGATTAATAAGAGAGAAAGGTTTATTTACTGTGTGCATGGGGAGAATCACAGAGTGATTACTCAATATCCCAATGGGTTTCAGATATTTTTATATCTGTCTTTTAGATGGGAGGGAGATGAGGAGTATAGGTAATTCTGTTTAGGGGCAATACATGGTTGCTAGGGAGGATACATAGGGAGAATGGGTGGATGAAGGAAAGAGATTGATTTGTAAATTTACCTGAGAGACTGGTATTATGTTTAAAATGATGTGGCCAAGTCTAGCTGCATTCTTGATTACAGGGAGATAATGGGGACAGGGAAGGAAAGTCCATTGTTCTTTTGATGGGTTCCTCCGGTTATGCAGATAGAGGGAAAGCCTCTTCCAAAGGCCTGTTAATCTCTAAGGGCCCTTAATTCAAAATACCAAGGATTCATATTTTGGGGTGAAATTCCTTGAGCTCCTTCGAGACTAAGGAGAAGCTCTGGAATTTAGCAAGTAGGTTATCACTGACAAATATCTATGGAATAGTTTGTGTAAACGGGTGAGGTAATGGTGAAAGAACCAGCATTGAAGAAGGTATGAGACGTAATTTTATATCAAAGGAATTGCAAAATAAGAGGCAAGAACAGCTTGTTTATACATCATAGAACACATTATCTGACACATAGTAGGTAAATGTTCAAGAAGTATCTGTTGAATAAATAACTTGAATATGTTTGTCATTTAATAGGGAAATACTGGAGGTAGTGAAACAGCCTTTTACTTAAATCAATAACTGGGTACAAGGCGAGAACTATGGTAAATGCCTAGCTAAAAATAACAACAATAATTGGTCGCTGTCCCCTGCTTACTTCTCCATAATTGCCACTCCGGAGCCACATAGCTGGTAGCCATAAAGATTCTTAATTGTCTCTGTAGATAACATAACCTCTTTGAAACCTAAAGGTAGTTTTTAAGATATCTTTCAGGCCCTGCATTCCAGTGGATTGACTGACCTCGCAGACCAGCGACCCATACCAATAAACCAGTTCAACTGGAATTGTGACACTGGGACTGAAACAACACATGATGATGATTCCTACACTCCTATAATTTTGCCCCAATTAATAAATCCAATTGCCTAAGCCCTTGCTTGCCTTACAAACCCTGTCTCCTAAATTCTCAGGGAGGCGGGTTTGAGAAACTTCCCGTCTCCGCAGTAGTGCCATACAGGATAAAACTCTCCATTGCGATCCTGACTGTCTCAGTACAGTCTTCTCTGTGCCACGGGCAAATGAACTTGGTCGGGTGGCAACAGTGGGATAGGATGATTTGTTAAAGAAAATTCTAGTAGGGTTTAGGTAAGAATATTTTTTTGCTCTGAGTCAGAAGCTAAGGAAAGGGCAGATGAAAATTCAGCAATATTGTACTGAGAATGAAATCCAAATTCCTTAATGGCCTCTCAAGGCCTTCCATAACTCGCCTTATGTTCATCTCTCCATTGAGACGAGACTCTTCCTTCTCTGCTCCACTCTCACCCTGTTCCAGCCTTGCTGACTTTCCTGCAGTTCTTCAAATACACAAACTCATTCCCCCACTTGCATTTTCTCTAACTTTTCCCTCTACCTCCAGGGCTCACTTCCAGACTTCCTAATGACTGGCGATTTCCCACCACTTAGATCTCGGTTCAAATATCATTCTCTTAGAGAGGCTTTCTCTGACCTCCCTGTATGAAGGAGGCTCCA
Source organism: Avahi laniger (assembly GCA_963575035.1). NCBI lineage: Eukaryota > Metazoa > Chordata > Mammalia > Primates > Indriidae > Avahi > Avahi laniger. The sequence continues at coordinate 8,235 of CAUYSK010050804.1, read as the reverse complement.
CCAGGCCACTCTTTATCTTGACTCCCTGTTGTAATTTTTACAGGGCACAAGTCACTAATTCGAATCACCTTTCTCTGTATTAGTATAGTGTTTGCCTCCGTTCTCCGTGAGAACAGCTGCCTTCTCTTACTCATTCACTAACTGTCTTCTTGACACCTGGAATAGTCTCTAGCACATGAAAACAATAAATATTTGAAAAGAAATTATAAACCTTGAAGTGGAAAGTAGAAAACTTAAGGCAGTGAGACCAGATCACTTTAGTCATGTCTACAAATTAAGTTGTGATGTATTTTCTCAAATCAGTCTTTCTTTCTTGTCTCCCTGCTCCCACCCTGCTCAGGCCCCAGCAATTTTTACTCAAACCACTGCAACGTGCCTGCCCTGGTTCTAGTTTCACTCCAACATATTATTTTCTACTGAAGCCAAAATCATTTTCCTAACGTGAATATCCAATTATTTCACTATCCCACCTAAAATATTCAGTAGGCTCCCCATTGCTCTTAGGATAACATTACAACTCCTTGCTCAGGTTTTATGGTCGGACTGATATAGATCATTGCTTACATCTATAGCTTTATTCTTCATCATTGCCTTCATGCCCTCATTATAGTCCTTGGTCTTACCATATTCTATCAGTTTCCTCACTTCTCGACTATCTCCTGGAAACCTGTTTCCTTCTTGCTCCATTGGAATCAGTCCTGCCTGCCCTTTAGGTCTCAGCCTAAATGCTGAGTTCTCCAGGCAAGATTGCACAGCCTACTCTCACTCGAGGTATGTGTCTCCCCGCCATATTCCTATTATGTCTGTTAGAGTTCTTAGCTACAAACGACAACAAAATCACATTGGAGAGTTTAAGAAGAAAAGGACTTTATTAAAGAATATTAGATAGCAGACAGTATATCAAGGCAAGGGCTAGAGAATCAGGCTTGGAGGTTGTATCAACAAAAAAATGCTTGAATTCACTACCCAACTGCTCCTGAGGAGACCCTATCTCTGCTATTGCTGGTCACAGGAAAGATCACCAGCCCTGGACATTACAAGCTGCTAAGCTGCCACCGTCCTCTGTCAATGTTAATTACATGCAGGCTGCCTCTTTCCCACCTTTGCCAGATTAAATTCCATTCAGCTTTTCCTTTAAACTGGTCTCTCCTCAATTGATATGTTGGTAGATCTGATTGGTGAACCCTGATCACAGGCATAAACTCTGGACTGCTGGGAGGCAAGCGAGGCACGCATCCAGCTTTTAACTTGAGAGAGCAAGACTCAGGAGCTGAGACAAATTGTGATCAAGGTATGTAGCATACCTTTATTCTACTACTGCTCTAATCACAGGATATCTTAGTTGCTTGGTTTTTGGTCTGTTCTATTCTCTTTAAATCCATCAAGGCAGAGGCCATGCCTGTCGCATTCACTGTTGTTTCTCTAAAAGCTAGCAGAGAGCCTGGTGTATAGTAAATACTAAAAATATTATTTATTGAATGAACGAATGGGTTGTAATTGGGGCTTGAAGATAGTTTGGAACAGCTGTTAGAAGTATAATGCAGCAATTATAATTGGGAGTCAATTAGAGAAAACTAAAAGAATTGCTGAATTGCATTTTATATCCTGCCAAGTTAGGGAGAATGCATTTGTGGTGGAACTAATCATCACTGTTCAGTGAGTTTCTCAAGCAAGGCCAGAAAGCCTAGAAGGGAAAACTTAGGGATCTAAATCAGTTTGTGGTTGGAAAAGGATTTGTAGATAGAAGACTAAAGGCGGTTTGAGCTCAAACCAAGTGAAATATATATACATGAAATGACCAACAGTAGAATTTGGGTTGCTTACCAAGTAAATTAACCAGCAAGGAAATGGACAGTCTGTGAGAAGATTAAATGCCTAAGGATGATAATAAAAGCCCAGATACAGTTTAGCATAAGAGAGTGGAAAGATTTTACTCCTCCTGTCCCCAGATTATTATAGCTGAGTCTGTTATGTCTCCCATTCTCTGTCCTGTCCACTCTAATGCACCAACCTTGACTAAAGAAGTCATGGCTACCAGTCCCGGTGCTCCTTTTCCTCCCTCATCCAGAGCTGATGAGAATTAAATTGTCCACTCAGACCTGCTAGAGAAAACCTGGCCCCATTTGTTTTTTCTCTTTGCCAATCAGAAGCCAATGTTCATAGAATCATTAAAAGCTATATTGCCTGTTTGCTTTCCACTCCTTTCCTTATCTCTCTGTGCATTTCTCTGCAAATACGTACCTCCCACTGCCACACCCACTTGGCTCAAGCTTTAGAACTGGTCATCTGTTTAGGCTCTGTCACTTATTTCTAAACAGATTGCCCCTGAAGTGCCCTGAATCTGCCACTTATTGCAGGAGCCTGCTCTTTTGCTATGTATTAATGCATGTCCATCTTCAGCTTGAAGACCAGAACCTTGTTCCAGTTATTAGACTGGCAATGGGTTCCTGCATTGATCTCACACATGACAACTGCCCATCTTCTTGGCTCTTTAACCTTGGCTATCGTTTGAATGGCCTAGCATTGGGCTACCGTAAAACTCATGTTGACTTTGCCTGAGTTGAGACTGAGCTGAATCTGCCCTTTAGACTCTGTGTCTTTCTCATTTTGTTGCTCCTCTAGAGTCAGGTCAGTCTCACTGCAAGGTCATTTCCTCCATCATATAACCCTAAAAAAATTCATTAATGTTGGGATTTATGCCCATTACTTACACTATGACAAAATACAAAGATAAAAGTTTACCGAATGAAGGAATGATCTAGGGTAAGCTGCAGTAACAAATCTCTCTGAAATTTCGGTGACTTAATAGAGTTGGAAACTTTCTGCAAAAGACTAGATGGGAAATATTTTAGGATTCAGGGGCCACGCAACATCTGTTGCAGCTACTCAAGTTTGCCATTGTAATATAAATGCAGCCATAGTCAATACATAAACAAGGGAGTGTGGCTGCATTCCAACAAAACTTTACTTACAAAAACAAACAAATTGGGCTTCAGTTAATTGACCATTGATTTAAAGCCACAGGATTATACCATGCTCACACTTCATTATAGGCTAGGTAAATGGTATGTTCCACATATCACTGTTGGTACTCTGGAACCCAAGCTGATGAGAGAGTCACAATTTGGAACAGTACTTGCAATTGTGGCAAAGAGAAAAATTGCAAGATGCTCACTTGTTCTTAAAATTTTTGTCTGGAAGTGGCATGTATCCTTGTTATTCAGACTTCATCAGCTCATGTATAGCGTGTGTTCATGTCTGAGTTTAATAAGGCAGGGAAGTATTAATCTCCTACAGTGGAGGGGAACTAAGAATTGGTGCACAATGATGATACAGTGTACAGAAGGATTTGTGGTAAGAAAAGGGAATTTCAGGCTAAAATTACTGATGATGTAGTTTCAGATAAGAAGTTCAAAGTGGTATGCTTTAAGACAGCTGGAGTTGAGGACGTTGAGTAATTGTAAAATCTGCATATGTTAAAGTTCATTAGTATGCATATTGAAGTAGACACTAGCTATCCTCTATACCTATAAAAAAGAATAAGAAAAATAACAACACAATATCATAAAATATATATCAGATCTGTGTAGCTCTGAAATTCTCTTAATGTGCTAGCCCAGCGTTTGGAGACAGGAAAAAGTTAATGTTGTAAAAAACAATGTAAACACCATAATTTATTCCTAATACACACTGGAATATATCAGAAGTCTCAATTAGTTGACTTAATTATTTATTATATAGTTCTCTTTGCATATATATAAATATTAAATATAAAACCAATATTCACAATATGAAAATATCTTAAAATAACCACCTGTGCAGTAGATTAATTGAATATCATCATATATACTTGAAAAAATGAGGAATGAGTGCTACAAATTTGATGACAATGTTTTAGCATTATATTGGTGCATTTGAAAAGACTAAGCGTTAGCTGCTTTACGTGGCACAGTGGAGCACTCAGGAAAGGTGAAAAGAAAATGGTAAGCATGGATTACCACAGTTGTTCTGGCAATTACTTTTCTCCAAAATGCACAGGAGGAATAAAGTTTTCATAGTCAAAATTCCTGAACCACTAGCTGTTATTTTGCTCCTCTGCATTCATAGAATCACATTGAAATAGAAGGGATGGAGAGTTAAAGTATGTAGAAATAACCTTGAACCTACTCTAACTCTTCTTATAAAGCATAAACAGTGATTGCTTTTGTTTGTTTTGTTAACTAGCCTGGGTAATAAGCTACTTGCAACAAACTTCAGAAGTGATGGAGGCACAGTAATACCATCACCCCCAGACACAGAACAGCTAAATTAGAATGTTATGGGGCTCTCATACTAGAACACAGTCATGATCCTGTTAACTGTTATACTCAGCATTTGATCCGTGGTCTAACTGGTACAGTTAAACCCAGTTGATACTTGTTTGTTTAATCAGTTAGGAGCAACTCTCAGGAGAGGTTTGCCTTGGACTTTACCTGAAATATGTGACTTCGTGTGTAGGTACCAGACTATGAAACTGGAGTGAAAAAAAGGAGTGTGGCTTTTACATTGTAATTTTTATATGTTTTGTTGGCTTATTTTTTATTTTTATTTGTTTGTGAGACATATGTATGAAGTGAGGGGATATAACCTGATGTGGTTTTTAAAAATCAGAGAAACCAAAAGAATTGCCACACAAAAACATGATCTTCAATTTTCTGGGCATTGTACTTACTTTGCATTGGAATAAAGAAAAGAAGAGAGATCAGGGAAAATTTATCATCTTTGTTTACCATTCGACTGCATTTTTGATTTTGAATTTTGAAGTATATTACCTGTAATCTAATTGCAAATACTAATTTGTCCAATGATTTAAAATAAATGTTGTTACCATACTTGTAGAATACTTCTGCATGTACCTTACTACCTTTGCATTTTATTGATTGCATGGCTGGTTTCTATGGGAACAGAAGTGGAGAAGTTAATTAAGATCAGGAGGTTAGAATTGAAGAAAAATAGAATTTTCAACACAGTTCATTTATCATGTACATTTAAATTAGTTTCTTTAATAAAATATCTATTGGAGTAGAATGGTGATGGCTGAATCACCTTAATAAAAACAAATGATACATGTTAAAAGTTTAACACCACTTATTTGTACTCAATTCATCCCATTAAGAAACATTTTGGCTTTGGTAATCAAATTAACAAAAGTCATTAATAAAGGTGTCTGAGTTTCAGTACTGTTATTCTAAGATTTTTAGTCTTGAGCAATGTGTTTTATGCATTATTATTATTACTTATTTAGAATAACCTGTGGTTTCTATTGGGTACTGTCTTCTATTTCCCAATATACCCTTTCATATCCTGCTTTATGATGCTGTGGCTGGGACCATGCAAACTGCATTTCTCAGTTTCCAGTGACTTTCTAGGTTCTGCCAGTAGAGGGCAACAGGGAGAAATTAGTAGGCAGGAGGGTGGGAGGAACTTCCTTTTTGCTGACTTTCTGTTCGTGTCATGATCCTTTCATCAGTGATTCTTTACCCAGGAGAGGTAATGGATTCCAGCCTCCAATACCCAATGCCTGTAACAAATTCCCTATATAAATTCCCACCTTTGAAAATTATCTAACGTATTTCTGTTTTCCTAGCTGACACAAAGACCATGATGGGTTTTTACATGTGAAAAGTAGAATGGTAGGTTGTTTAAAAGAGAATAAAGCCCATTTTTCCATTATAAAAAAATTGGGATATACCGAAATGTAGGAAGAAGAGATGATTATTCAGTCCCAGAACCCATGTACAGCTTATAACACCTTGCTTCTTTTCTCTATATTTTTTTGTATATCAGTAAATACATTTTTCAGAAAATAAACATCATTCTTTTGTCCCCCGTCTTTTTTTTTACTTATATCAAAACTATGTGTTTACAAACTATTCATAAATATTATTGCATAGCTATGAAATATTCCATAGGCTATTTTACTATTACTCAGTATTTTAAAATTTGAATTGCTTTCAAATGGTTTATAATTATAAATAACACTATCATAAACACCTTTGTGCTATAAGTTTTGTTTTTTTTTTTTTTTGCATTCAGGATTATTTCCTTAATGTTTATAAAAACCTTTGTTTTTATATTCTTGTGCCAGTCTCTTTTTGGTATTTTGTATTATTTTTTTTTTAATTTCTCCACTTTTAGAGGATAATGTGCCAGTCTCTTAATGGAGAACCACAGTCCTCTTCAAAGTCTGCACATCCACAAGTAGTTCCTGAATTTCTCAGAGGTTGTCGTTTATGAACTCACAAATCATTCTTCTCTATTTCTCTGTTCTTTGTGTGTGTGTGTGTGTGTGTGTGTGTATTCATATGTGTGGTTTTCTTTATTTGTTCCTATAGTAATATTATAGCTGAGAGTATATATAAAAATATTTTTGTCTGCATTAAGTAATCACACCAGTCCTGCTTTGCTAAGAGAAAGTTCCCATTTAACATGCACTGAGCACTTAATTTTTAATATATTTTCCTCTAGTGATATTAATACTGCCATAATACAAAATATGACTCTCTTGTGCAGGAGAAAGAAAAAGGAATCATTAATGCTATTTTTAAGGGGAGTCATTAATTACAAGACTATTTGGGTTATAACCTGAATAGTGATATTTAAATGGTAAATATGAACCAATCAGATGTTCAATATAAACCAGTATAAATCAATTAATGTCTTAGTGTTCACATGTATAATGGTATAGTACTTGCAACCATACTTCAGAAGATGTTATAAAAGTCAAATTGTATATCTGTGTCTATATCCATATTTATGTCTATATCTAAGTACATTGAATAGCATGGAGCAACAGAAAATATAAGGCAGTCATGGCTAATTTTCCAAAAAAATAAAAAAGTCAAAACTTATAACCCTATGTTTGAGAAAAACAGGAAATTAATTCAATATGCTCAAAGAAGGTCTAGTATAATAAGTTTTGGACTTTATATATACATATATATTAAATATAAACATCTCATGTGCTGTGCTAGTCTCAATTTCATGTCCAAAGTTGTCTTTCTGTTCATTTTATTTTTCATCCCTCAATTTCCTGGCACTTCAAAATAGACCCTTTTCCTTTTAAAAGATACTAGCTAGTTACAATGTGATGAATGAACCTTTAATCTAAAGAGCTACTCTTGGTTACATTTATGGTTTTCTGGAGGCCGCAACATATTTGTTCAACTATAATAACAGAACTAGAAGAAGGAAGGACTTTGTTTTATAAAACAAGAAAATTTTCTTTTTGAAAGACACTTCCAAAGTCATATCAGTAGCCTTATACCCTTCACAATTCAATTCTCTTCCATTAAAGAAATATGTATATATATTTAGTACTTGCAAGATGGTAGGCACTGTGATTTGACTTAAGTGTGATCTTATTTGCACCTCACAACAACTGTGTAAGGTATTTATTAACCTTGTTTTACAAAAGAGAAAACTGGGGATCAGAAAAGTTATGTAGCATTTCCAAGTTCGTGCAAGGTGACAGAATCTGGATTTGAATGTCAGTTGGCCTGACCCAATCACCCATTTTCTTTCATGGAGATAGTTTTTATATTTTAAATAGCAATCAGTAAGGATAAAGGCTTTTTTCTGTGCCCGTCACTGCCTAGGCACTAAGTTGTTTTTTTTGTTTTGTTTTGTTTTGTTTTTATTTCAGCATATTATAGAAGTACACATGTTTAGGTTACATATATTGCCCTTGCCCACCCCCCCCAAGTCCGAGTTTCAAATATGTCCATCCTTCCGGTGGTGTGCATTGCACTCTTTGTGTATGCATATACCTGTCCCCTCCTCCCTCCTCCCCCCTGCCCCTCCCCCCTGCCCAACATCCAATAGATGTTATTCTTATATGTGCACTTATGTGTTGATCAGTTAATACGAATTTGATGGTGAGTACATGTGGTGCTTGTCTTTCCATTTGGGATACTTCACTTAGTAGAATGCGTTCCAGCTCTATCCAGGAGTATACAAGAGGTGCTATATCACCATTGTTTCTTAAAGCTGAATAGTACTTCATGGTATACATATACCACAGTTTATTAATCCACTCATGTATTGATGGACATTTGGGTTGTTTCCACATCTTTGCAATTGTGATATCATTTATCTCCAATAAGACTGGCCTTTATCAAAAAGTCCCAAAACAATAAATGTTGGTGTGGATGCCGAGAGATAGAAACACTCATACACTGCTGGTGAGACTGCAAA